>BMAV01003454.1:112092-123156 GCA_019973955.1 Trichonephila inaurata madagascariensis
ATATATATATATATATATATATATATATATATATATATACTGCAAAAGTCATACTGCAAAATTGGCTATAAAAAATGTCTGAAAGATAAAAAAAAATAAACTTTCATCCAATTGAGAAATGGCTACCATCATTCCCTAATTGTGCTTTTCTCAATTGTTTTTTATGAAAATGCAAAACAACAATTAAATAGACCATTAAACAGACGTAAAGTAATAATTTTCAAAGACTTCAGAAAGTATTTAAAGATAAATTTGGAACATTTCACCCAAAAACGGCCGAAAAAAGATCTTTTAGCTTGGTCTAAAGGTTTATAAAAAGTATACAATGCTAAGGAAATCCACATTGAAAATTTCATATAAATAACTTAATTCAATAAAAATATATGATGCCCTTAAATTTGTTACATTATCTGTGAATCAATCTGTAAATCAGAGCATTTTCTACAAGAAATTGTTATTAATTTCCAGTATCGCACTTTGTAGCAACAGAGAAGAATCTTGAGAACAATCAGTTTTAAGGACTTTTTGCATACTAGCGACTATTTCCAGTGAAAATACACACTATATATAAGTACATCAGATATTTAGTGCTTGTTAAAAATATTAAAGCTAAATATGGTTTACTTTATGAATTACTATTTCTGGTAGTTACTCAATATATAATCATAGACTTTTGTTAGATTCCCTTTAATTAAATAAATCTACTACATCGCCAAAAAGTTCAAGCGCACGCAAGAAAGTGCAAAAATGAATGCCCTTGAAAAGGTTAAATTAACTGCAAGTTAATAATTTAGTTGTTTGAATTCTGGAAATATATTTATTTGTGTGCTTTCATTAAATATATTAGATATTTTTTATTCTTTAATACTTGATGGTGATAATGTATTTCTATAAAGAATTAGACTGTAACATGTACTCGGATAACAACTCTTGCCACATCTTAAAAATTATCTTAATAGAGGTTTATATCCAAGCTGAAGGACATTCCAATGTCATATAGAGAGGCAAGGATGACCGGGCAGTTCAAATGTGGGACTTTGTCAGATCAGTGCCAGGGTACTTGTCACAGTCGCGATATATTTCCGTTCGATCAGGGTTAATTTTCATACTAAATATCATAATATGAATAAATTAAGAAGAAAGCTGTGTCCCATAAGTGTTTCCTCAATGCTTCACACATTATGGGTAAACTATTTTTTGAATTTCTTGCGGCTAATTTGTTAAAATATTGCGCTTTTTGAAAATGAGAGGAAGTGAATGATAATAGAAAATAAAATAAATTTTACTTTATTTAGTACGTTGTAATAAAAATGTTTAATGCAAGGTAGAATCAGAAATATTTGTTAATTTCTTAATTCTGATTTTTTCACATTTATTTATTACTATTTCCATGATACCTGGGGTCATATGATTTGTTGTTTTCTTTCGACTTTTTTCCCTTTTTCTTATTTTAAAAGTTAAAAGGAGAATTAACTTTTCTTTAAAGATAACATTTGTTTTCAGAAAGAGATATTTATATTTGATTAAAATTCTTTCTTATTAATACGAATGTAATTTAATTTTTATATTTTCTTAGCCGTACAGCTATGCTATGCTTCTTGGTTTAAAGAAATAAGGATAGGTACAATTCGTTCATTTCAATAAATGCCTTAGAAACAACAATATTCAATTTTTTGCAAGGAAATTAATTTTTTTTCGTGATTTTTCAATTTAATTTATTTTCTTTGTTCAATTTTATATTTCAAGGAAAATAGAATTATTTTTTTGAACTGCATTGTAACAAAACATGTAATCTAAACTTTTAAATTTTTACTCCATTTACATTATAATATTACACAATCTTTGCAAAGTGCTCTAATTTGTGATATCACTGGATTATTAAATTAGTTGGAACATTGCTTAAATAATAATAAGTAATTAAATTATAAAATTGTTATTTCTAAAAAATATTTTTTTTTCGTTGTTGAATAAACGACTTAGTATATTGAACTATGGGATGTTTAAATAACCTAAATTTTAACTTTTATTTGTGAATCCAATGAAAAACTACAAAATAAAAAAAATAATAAAAAAATTTTAAAAAGATAAATAAAAATAAAAAAAAATAAAAAAACAGACTAAACAGAAAAATCCGTTTTAAGATACCATAAATTCTACATTCATTCAAGATGTATAATAATGCTTTCTTAGAATATTCGTTTTCAAATTTCTTTTTATGAATTATTTTAATGTAAAATTACATTACAACTATTATGCACTTAGTTTAGTTCTGAATTAGTCCCGTGAATAAAACCATTACGTGATAACATTTTGACATCATTGAGTGCACATATAATTCGCTGCTAAATACTTATTGCCTCAAACTTAATTCTTAGTACTTTATTGTTCAAAGAAATAAAATTAAGTTCTGGATGCTGATAGCTTATAATACACCCACAATTACAGTGTAATTTTCAATGAAAACACTTGAAAATTTTCAAACAGTAATACGCTTATATAATTGGAATATGATCTGAATTGTGATAAAATCTTGAATGGAATTTGAAAGATACAAGCAACACGAAGTGCTTTTCCTTTATGTAAACACCAAAAAAAGAACGAAGCTAGCAATAGAGTTCATCAAAACGCGATTTATTTTCAATTGATGTGGACGTGTGTCTTAGCTTTTTATCATATCCAGACCATTTTTTAAATGCTTGTAGAATTGCAGGACTAAATGATTCGAAAAATTATATGTTTACATCTATTTACTATATTCTGATGCGTTTCAGTGTCCTTATAGGTTTTGAGTGGATGTTAGTTAACAATTGTTAGTTGCTTGCAATTGCTGCTAGAGAAATTTTAGGATTATTATTGAAGAAAATTAGATACTATTAAAATATGTATTAGTGTTGCTGTTTATTATGATTATTATTAGAAAATATTTCTACAAAGGTGTTCGATATAATGTACACTAACATATAGATATATTTTTGAAGAAAATTATTTATGAGGAAATCGCTTTTGTTATAGAAGTTTGTATCAACAGTTTAAGAACATTTTTAATCAATTAATTGTTTGAGAACCATTCAAAAATTTTTAATATTCAAGAAAAAAAATATATTATTTTGTTTTGCTCCCCATTTGATTATTTTTAAATATTATGGGTTTTGTAAGCTTTATGATTATTACATAAATAATTTTAAAAAAATGAAACCAACCAATACTTTTTGCTTTTGCAATTTTAAATGTAACCTAAGAAAAAGATTTAAATTCTTATGATATAATTTTGTTATTTGTAGTTTATACATTAAAAATATTGCCACTTGATTCGTTTTCCATATTTTGTCTTTTATTTGAGCTTCCACTTCTTTCAAAATTAATAAGGCTTTTTTTCGTAATATATGATTAAAACCATTATAGTGATTTAAAAGTATCTGGAATATTTATATGTAATTTCCAAGACTAAATTTAATATATATCATGCAGCAAGACATCTATGTAAAATGACATTTTACGACAATTTCCTATGACATAGAATGAAAGGAGACCATTCCTAATTTACTAAAAAATAATTTTGGTTTACAGAATGACTTAAACAATCATTAAAATTAGAAGATAAATAAAATTTTAAAATTTTAACTTTATTAATGAAAATAACTGTTACTGAAAGAGTGAACAGCAGCAGATAAAGAAGAAAAATGCAATTCTCATTTTCTATCTTTAAAATTCAAAGTCAGGTACGCAACCGATTTAACAGAGAAAGAAAACTCAGTAATTTCAAAACCATTTATTTTTTCACAGAATGCAATTCATGCAAGATCCTCAAAATGGGTGAAATCTTTGTTTCTTTTATAACATCAGTGTTATTGCCTGTTTTAACAACTTTTATATCTCACTTTACTTTTCATGTTTATTTATTTGAATCATTACAGATGTTGCTCATCAGTAAAAAGAACTTTTAAGGTTCAAAAAATATGTATATTTATATCAAAAATGAGCATTCCTTACCAGTCTTCAAGCATCATATTTAACAACATCACGTGCAACAAAAATTCCGTTTTGATTCATAATAAAATATTCTATGTTTGCTTTATTTATTCAACGATCAGAGATTCAATGAAAAGGCTTAATCTGTTTTCATGATATACTGAATTTAAAACTGTCGTTTTATTGCTAGGTATACGTCTTAATATGCACTTTGGTATGCAGATTTAAATTGTTTTTCTTCAGAAATAGAAATTTTTCACATTAATAGGATTTTTATTTATTTTTTTAAACCATATATTTTACCTTTATTGGAAGAGACTTTCAAAGACATAAACATATCTGGAATGTATAAGTTGTTTATATTTTTGCAACCAATAAACACCTTAGGAATCTATTTCTTGGTTAGTTGAGAAAAGAAAATGAAGGCAAATTGCACAAAATTTACAATTTATGAATAATTTAAAAATATTCAAATTTTACCTAGAAAATATTTTAAAACAATAAATGTTGATAGTACATTTAAGGAGAGACAATTTTAAATTGATAAATTTCTTAAACTATTAAAAGATTTGCCACGAATCATGCAATTGTATATTCTTACCAGAATTTATTATAACTAAAGTCTGTTAAAAATTTTCAGTTATTACAAATTTGTTTATGTCAGTTATTTGAAAAAATCTCTTATTCATGTATGTATGTTTTTTAATTAGATACTATCCTTAAAAGTA
The DNA here is from genome assembly GCA_019973955.1 of Trichonephila inaurata madagascariensis. Taxonomy (NCBI): domain Eukaryota; kingdom Metazoa; phylum Arthropoda; class Arachnida; order Araneae; family Nephilidae; genus Trichonephila; species Trichonephila inaurata. Next base: position 116,790 of record BMAV01003454.1, read on the forward strand.
AGTTTTTAAGGCAGGTTTACAAATCACACACACACACAGGTTTGTTCCTATCACTTAATCATAGGTATAGCTTATACAAAGTCCAATATCAATATCCCTCCAGTTGCTTTGTAATGAATTATTAATAATCAATCGAACAAATAAAATAATTCTATGCATTTTAAGTATTTTAATTCCCCAATAGAAAATATTATGTTCTGTTCGAGTTTATAGACCTTACTGATTTTGAAAACATAACAATAATCTCCAGGAGACACACGTAAATTATGCATCAAAATAACGATGTCAACTTAAATGCGTTTGATGATTTTTAATTTTTTTTTCTTCCCTTGCTTTTCTTTTGTTATTATGAAATTTGAAAAAAATATATAAATATAACCTCGATGCGAATACATTTTAATAAGTTTTGACAATGAAGCTTGATATATCAATTTTCTTTTAAAAAAACAATAGTCTAAAATCAAATTCCATTCAAAAACTGATTTTTCTGGGATATTACTGTATTTTTAAAAAAATTTTTTTAAAGGAAAAATAACAGGAAGAAAAGGCAATTGGAATTATTGTATGTAAATTTGTAACATTTTCTCACACACTTTTTCATACTGCTTTTCTACGTTGTTTAATATAAGAAAATACCCTTGTGAAGGAACCACGCTACTTATAAACGAACATTGCTATTTAAAAAGTGTTATGAATGAAAATTATGTGAAAAGAAGAGAGTTATAGATATTAAATAGTATTATAGAGGTATTACTGAGATCAGATCATTATATTAAAAGGAAATTTGGAGCGGATCACCCAAAATCAGCTTTTCTCAAACTGTGGAGTGCACCCCCTTTGGGGGGGAGAGCATATTGAAAAGTCGAAAACTAAAAATTACTTAAGAAAATCACTAATTTACTGAAATAAACAAACAATATACATTCTGGCATAATAAAAAAACAAAATACACATTTACACTGATGTAATGTAATTATATTAGGTTGGGAAAAAAAAAACCATTATTTTTGCATGAATTTCAAACTTTATTTAAAATGTTTCGGATTGTCCAATTTGTGTCAAAAATGTACCGTATTGTTGTATAATTTGTTGTCATTTTAAAGGTAGCTTCATATTGCCTCTCTCGTAGAAGTCTTGGCCTTAATTGGCAAAAACCTATAGCAATCGATTTTCACAATCTTCTCTTGATTCCAATTTCTTATCACTCTGGAAGTTTTGCAATACGAGAAAAAGGTAGTAATCGTTTGATTTCAGGTCCAGACTATATGGTGGATGCCTTAAAACTTCCCAACCAAGCTCCCAGAGTTTCTGGTGAGTCACTACAGATATGTGTGGCATGGTGTTGTCCTGATGGAAAACAACGCATCTTCTATTGGCCGATTCTGGCCATTTCTGGTCAGTTACTAGCTTCAAACGGTCCAGTTGTTGACAGTAGATACCTGAATTTAGTGTTTGGCCCTACGGAAGCAACTCTTAATTAATGATTCATTTTCAATCCCACCAAATACACAGTAGAACCTTCCAGGATGTTAGTCCTAGTTTGGCCACAGTTTGAGCTGCTTCACCGAGCGTTGTCTCTAATCGTTTTCGCACAATATTGTCGTATGTGACTCTTTTCTCATCCCCAGACACCATCCGCTTAAGAAAAAGTACGATTTCATTCCATTTGGCCAGGAATTCGCAGATGGAAATTCAAGCCACATTTTTTTGAAGTGGCACCCAAACATCGAGCTTCTTTTTGAATCCAACTTTGCTCAAACGGCTTAGAACTGTTTTATGGTCAATCTATAGCTCCTGGGAAATGCTACGACTACTGACATGCCGGCCAATTTCAATTATTTCTGTGATTTTATCGACATTTTCGATGATGGTCGTGGGGGAACTTTAACATCAAAAATGCCTGAACGGAATCCACGAAACCAAAATTGCACGTAATTGGCTTTTTCAGTATCGGCACCATAAACACCTTTCACAATTTCAGCCGCCTGGCTTGCATTTTCGCCTTCATCAAAGAAAAACTGTAAAATGTACCGAATTCTCTCTTTGTTGACTTCCCTTTTTAACACCCTGTAACTTACAACTGAATGGGCCAAATAATAAACAGCAAAATAAATTGTTTAGTATGAAATGTCACCTTGACAACGAGCATAAATTGGAAATTATCTGATCAATAATTCACGAGATATTGGCACTACAGCCCTCTACCGAAAAAATAATGGATTTCTTTTTCCCCAACCTAATATATGTATTAATGTATTAATTAAACAATACTAAGTTCAGAACAAGTTTAATAATTTTTAGAAACCCCATGATTATGTCCGATACAAAGTTACATGCAAAAATGAACAGTTATCTTAATAATTCGTACGGTTAATAATTAATACCTTGACTGCCAATTAAAAGTTACGCCATTTGCTCCCCAATGTCACCGTTTTCCAAGTAGGTTGCATATGTGATGCATTGAGGGGAGGGAAGAAAAAAATACTTATACAAGCAAATACTCTGAAATTATTAAATATTTCGCAAACACTGGCAAGTCCCTTTTATTGCATTCCATTGCCTTCGAAATTATTTTATGAATAGCAGTGCACACACAGAGAGAGAAAATACTGTACTTCGGAAAGATGTATATATACGTTCAGGGGAAATAACGCTTTGGCTGAGCGAGACGTTTATATATGCCCTTAAGAGGTAAGCATCAAAGTATAGTATTAAATAATTTTTCCATTGCTATCATATGGACAGGGTCACGATGAAAATTATGATTGAATATTGAGTCGCAAATATTGGAAGCTTGAGAATCACTGCCCTAAGTCGAATCCATTAGTTGGAGGTCTATCTTTATCACATTGCAAGAGAAACAAATAACGTTTTAAATATGATGCTTACTAAGTACAGGAGAGCTTCTCAAACGTTAAGTATTTTCTACCCAAATTTCAGTTATAATTTCCATCACACTCCTTATCCAATAAAAATGTATTAAGTACAATAATAATGCAATTTGACTCAAAAGCTGCAATACCACCATAATTATAAACCGTACGAATTATCGGGGTGATTATTAAATTTTGCACGTGCTACTTTTAAGTAATATGATGTGTTATGTAAAATTTTTCATTTCTAATTTTACAATTGGAACAGAATGCAAAATAATTTTTTATTAAGTTAAAAATTTATTTCCTCAATCGTCCATTTCTAAAAAAAACAAATGCCATTAGTAAAATAGCCTACTGTTAGTGGGGCTCTCTCTGTCTTATATCCATCACACATCTGGCATCTGGCATCAACAAAAACATTTCGTATACTATTACCATTTCTAACATCCTACCTTTGAGAGACCGTACTTTCTGGGGAGGCTGCTTTGAAGGCAAAATATGGATCTGAACTAAATATAGGAATTGTGTTAATTTCTAACCCACGATCACTCGCGCGGGGTGTTCTGTACACCCCAGCAACAAGAAAATCCTCCTAGATTTCTAAAAAGAATGTGCAGAACCACGATTTTTTCTGTAGCTGCACATTTTAGGTCATTGAACCTTCAGGCGTAATGCAATCCCTCTTTAAGGAACGATTGGAATGTAATGACCTTCAAAAATTTATCTGGAGAGCTGAGAACTCCCGCGAGAAGTTGAGCATTTGTATACAGTCTGCTCTGAAAGTTTGGAAAATGATAAAAATATTATTTTTCTACTTTCTACAATCATTATGTCATTAATTATAGAATATATTTATTACTGGCATATACGTTTTACTGGTTTATGAAAAAATATAAAATTATGTATTTTAAAATGAAAATTTTGTATGTTAAGTTTAAATTAATGTTAGTCTCATTTGTGTGCAATAAATTTAATAATTTTATTTGTATAATACAAAAAACATCTTCTACTTTATAAATATGTATCATAATGACTTGATTTTTATTTTCATAATTAAATACACGTGTTAGAAGTTTGGGGTGTTTTCTACACCCCGCGAGTAACGAACGTAGCAAAAACAGGCGCGAGTGACCGCGGGCTAATACTAAACTTTCCTTTGAAAACCATTGCTCTACAAGATAGCCCAAGAGAGTTGCTTGTAATTATTAAACTTATTCCTTATTTAGTATTGATAAATTACTCATCAAATACAATGAGCAGTACTGATTCATTTATAAGAATGTTATACCAGTGTATATGTATATTTTTTTTATTATGTCATGATGCATATTTTTTTTTACTTCCATTTAGTAAATTAATGTTGTAATTCGTTTAAATAATCTTTTATTTTTGACTTTTGGATATGCTCGCAACTCTCATTTAAGGTTATCACACCCAAAGAGGGGCGCCCCACAGTTTGAGAATTACTGAGTTACGGTTATGTAATATATATATATATATATATATATATATATATAGCTTCAAAATTAGGTAAGTAATAAATAAAATTAGAGCGAACTCTCTACCATTGCGTAAGAATTTGTGGGTAAATAAGCCTATTTAAAGGTGGAGAGAGCACTGACGAGAAAGAACACATACTCGAAAAGGCTTAGCTGGTGACTCCTCGCCGAAGTGTGGTTTATTGTTCTACTCGGTTGAAAGCCAAAGGGCTCTAATGTTGGATTTTATGGAATTGAAGCAAAATAAAGAAGTATCTTAGAGATGATGCCCTCCTCATTTTACCAGCAGGCCAGAGGCCTGATATATATATATAATAAACCATTCCACATTTTTAATTTACTTTGATTTCAGTTATTCAAAGACTAAATAAGCAGGATAAATATCGAGTGTAATCTATATTTTGAGTAAATATATTTTTTACTACCAGCAAATTGAATTCGTTACAAACTTAATAAAATTTCTCCAAATCAATATTTGTTCTTAAATATTAATACAAAGCCTCAAAGAACTGCAACAATGTTAGAAAAGATTTTAAGAAAAGGGTATTTCTTAAGTACGGTTTATTTAAAAATCTGTTTAGTCTTGTTATTAATAAAAATGTCTTAAAATTTGCTAGAAGAAAGTAAAAAATTTACAAAATGTTCTTTTAAGTGTATAAAAATTTCTAACTAAAATTAGACATTTAGCGCAGAATAGAGACTAGACAAGCATAAGATGTTTCATTAAGCTGTATTAAATATTTGTGAAATGAGATATGGTGAAAAATTAATAAAATTAAATATGTTTAAATTTTTTACGTGGCAATAAAAAAATTTAATGTTATATAATTGACTGTAGAGATGTATCTAGGGTGAACCATGAAAATACTTTGGTGGAGCAATATGTTCTGCTGAATTGGAATATTGTTAAAAATAAATTTATATGTCACAAAAATTAGGAATAGAATATGGTTGAATACATACATTTTTGTTAGATCATAATCATAGTAAAATATACATATTTCCTAAAAGATTTTAATGTTTGGCTAATTATAAAAATTTGTCTTGATTTAATTTGTTTTAGTATGTTTAGATTTTGAATAATTTTCATAAATAATTTGATCTGAGAATTTTTCTGAATGAAAAATACATTTTGTTAAGCATTATTTGAAACTATGTAAATTGCTTCTAATATTCAACACTTTATTAAATTAACATTTACGACAAATATAATTTCAATAGCTTTTTAGAAATGTGTTTATTCAGTAAACATAATTATTTTAATCTATATATATGTGTGTGTAAAAACAAAACTAGAGAATAAAATACTTGTAAATATTAACGGTTTTTTAATTAAATTGAACCATGTTATTTAAATCGTACTGTATTTTTGTTAAAATTTGAAAAAACGAATAAGAGAGATCCCACAAGAGCTTATGTAATAATTTTTGGTCAGATCTAAGCTACAGCAGAAAGAATTTTATTTATTGATTACTACAACACCTTTTCGTTACGTAAAAGCAAACAATTTTAATTAAATTAATCGAAATATTTAGTTTAATTTTTTTGTTTATTCCTTGAAAAATTAATGCATTTTCTGTAGTATGAGTCTCTGAAATCTAAATATTTAAGGAAAAAAACTTAAATTTAGATATTGTTTTCAATAATACGTTAAAGTATTTTTAACACATTGTAATAAACAAAAAAATATGATATATATTTTCTTTTCCTGAACTAATTATTTCATTATAGAAATTAAAGAATTCAGAAATGAAACACTTTTAAAAAGAAATATGTTTGCAATTTTATTATTTCGACTCTCTTGCATGGAAAACATAAAAAATTATTCCTCAGAAAGATTCATTTGTTTTTTAAGAAAAATGATGAAATATTAATCGAAATTATTCGAAATAAATATGTATGTTTTTGGAAAAAGTAAACAGATATATTCTACCATTTTCAAGACTTAAAACTAAGACAAGCTTAATATAATAGTATGCATAAAAATTATCA
>BMAV01003455.1:24524-66673 GCA_019973955.1 Trichonephila inaurata madagascariensis
TTAGATTCCTGTAGCAGCTTGCATGGATTAAATATTCTAAAAAAAAAGATTTGGAAAGAAATACAAATGTATTAAAAGGCTTAATCGAGAAAATAGTATAAATGTACAAAAAGTAAAATCATTGTGTGACGTCTCTCGCGTCTTTCTGATTAACATGACTCCTATGTTCTTTGACGGCCACGATTAATGGCAAAACTTTTCCAACCCAATACCAAGAAGATAAACAATCATAATATGTAAATGAGATATACTATAAAAGGATAGCGTGGCAAACCTAGATATAGCGCGGCAGGCTCAGAGATAGTATTGTGGAATTATTCTGATCGATAGCGTGACAAAGCTTAGTGTGAAATCTTGCGGACCAAGAATTAGCAGCATTGTGGATCAAGAATCTTCATATATAAAGTGTATAGATAATATTCTCTAGGTCAAGGAACCAGAACTGAAAAAGGTAATATTGGATCTAAGTAATTAGAGGAATAGAATTATTTACGATAATTGAGTTAGAGGATCTAGTTGCGTGATCTGACTTAAATACGTGATTTAATTTGGGCTTGATTCTCACTTTAATTAATAATTGTCAAATTAGAATTTAAGTAATATAAGTTATTCTTAATAAAAGTTGTATTAAGAATTATGTCTCATCATTTTGATTATCCCACACCTCTAGCTTACGCGGAACCGGCACGACATGGTCATCACAGGATGGCTATGTCTCAATTGCTTAAATCATCTTAAAATCCAATGTTTTAAAATGAAGACGTTTAAAAAATGTATTTATTTAATAGGAACATTTAATTACTTCTCAATATTTATTTTTATTCAAAAATGCCATGTAATCATATTCTCAGGTAGAATCTTATTCTCTTTATCTCTCTCTCTGTCTCTCTCTCTCTCTCTCTCTATATATATATATATACATATAATCTCAGAATTATATAACTAAATTAACAAGTTAAATTCCCAAGCGACACAAATTCGGAAACGTGATTATTCAGTAATTAAAAGTGGAAAAAGTCAAAATAATTGGTAATTATTAAAGGATTATGAGAGAAGCGTATTTTCTTCTTCGCAACTTAATTTCCATTTATAAATCGAAAATGGGTTCATTGAGAGTTATTTTGATAGATGAATTTTTTGTCATTCAGAGAGAGAGAAGACTCTTTTTAATTACAAAGTTGAGAAAAATAATTATTTAGTTTTAAAGTTGGATTAAATTTTGAAATTTCGAGAGCTAAAAAGCATTATGTAAAAAATGTATTTATAGTTTTAAGGAAAACATTTCCGACTTTTAAATTAATTAGATTGTAACAGCCTTTGCGAAAAATACTTTCAGTTTGTAAAAATTAATTTAAGATCTTCTTTGATTTCATACTATTTTAATTTAAATTCATTCTATTTTTTTAATCTATTTTCCAATTAATTTTGATTTATTTCATACTACTTTTACTTGTACATTTATGGCCCATAGAAATTGGAAACAAAATCATCATCATCAGGATATCTGGCAAGACAGTTCTTCGTGGGCCAGTGCCTTCCTTTGAAGATTCCTTCATGATGGCCTCTTGTTTACTTTTGTTATCCAAGTTTCCTAGTTTATAATCCCAAAGTCTGATTCCGTTGAGTCTGCCCATCAATTTATATAATTTACACTTAATAACATACATTTACATATAAAGCAACAGAATTTACATGTAAAACAATATTATTTACATTTAAAAACAAGACACGAGGTATGCTGAAAACCTAATTTTAAATGATCTCGGACACTGAGTGAATATAATATACAGCAAGATCCCGCTTAACGCGGTTTTGTTTAGCGCTGTTTCGGTTTAACGCTCTTTTATTTGAATTGTGATATTCGCCAAAATTGCACATAGCGTTAGGCTTGACGATATCCGAAGCAGTTTATCCGTTTTTCTTCTTTCTTGCGGTGTTATACGAACGTATTTTTATCGTTTCAAACATTTGTTAACGTTATTGTAAGTATAAATTTATATAATATAATGATTTCTATGGTGACAAATATTACGATTTTTAGATTTTATCATGACTGATAATAACAAACATGAAAATAAAGCAACAAGCAAAAGCATTTCACTAGAAACTAGAATGCAAGTGATTAGAAGATCAGATACCGGTGAACGTCAATCTCAAATTGCTGCATTGAATTTGGCAACTTCAGCAATGAGAACCATTCTTAAGAACAAAGAAAAAATATTGTCACTGGCAATAGCAACTACGACAAGCTCTGCAACTAGAATTACCCATTCTAGATAGGAAATGGAAAAACGACTTTCTATATGGATTGACGACGAAATTAAACGCAATATGCCATTAAGCCAATCTACCTTCTTGATAAAATGGCAGAAAATTGGAAATACAGAAGAGACAATGATCTGAAATGTAAACATACTGATTTAGAATTTAATTTATTTTTATATGTATATTCGTTTATCATGTTTCTGTATTAGTTAAAAATAAATTTTTGTTTATTGTTATAAAAAACATAATTAATAAATTTAATGGTAAAATACCTGACCAATTTTCTATCCATTTTCCCCTATCCCCATTATTTACATGACGAGATGACCTCGTTTAACGCTGTTTCATATTACGCTCAACTTTGATGGAACGTATATACGCGGGGTCTTACTGTATTCACTCAGTTCACACCCTTATATTATAAGGGTCACCCAAATGAAAGTGGCACTACAGTAGTCGGTTTGTTAAATGTCTTAATAGTATTAATATAAATTAGTACACAACGTACAGAAGTAATACAGACGTAACAGATAAGCTAGACAAAGTCCTTGTAGGTTGAAACAAGTGTTCTAGCAATTCACAAGATGATAGATACCCTGATGAAGGAGCTGCGGGATTGGTTACGGAACCAATTCTCAAAAGCAGCTTGGACATCGGCACATCGCTGTCTCTTCAGAACTTTCTTGAAAAGACCGAAGATGTGGTTGTCTCGAAGCAAGAGGTCCAGGCTGTAAGGGAGGTGTTTGAAAACCTCCCAACGAAATTGCCGTAACGATGTTTGGCACGCCACGTGAGGTCTTGAGCCATTTCTAGAGTGGTAATTCGCTGACTAATTCTCACGAGATGGTCCATATCTGCAATTGCTTCCTTGGTGATAGCCACATTCGCTCAACCAAGTCGTAACCAGTCGTCAGTACTACCTCTTCCACTTCAAAAGTCTCATCGCTATACCGATCTACTACTCATACACTTAGTGCCATATACATTATGCACTCGATGATAGATTCCACTAGCATTCCCATTTTTCGCTGTTAAACATTGCACAACCGCACGTTGACACCGTTTGGAAGGCAGCCATGATGCGTTTTAACGCGCCCCCACGCTATCACACACGCATCTAGTGGGATCTGATGATATCACATGCATTCCCAGCATCTTTCTCCTCAAATGATGGAGTTAGTACATTAAACCGTGTAGTCGGAACCGTGATTTTGCAAAAGCACATAAATGGATAATTTTCATGATATTTAGGGTCACTCAAATAAGAATACATGTATAAAATTGTTTTAAGGATATATATTTTGACAAAAAAAACTATTTAAATACAATATTTTGACAAAAAATTAACTTAGAATAACCTTTTTTCAAAATGTTCTCCTTTTGAGAAAAATGCTTCTATTATAATAATATTTTGCCTGTATACAACTCAGACCTCTCTACAGAGGCTCAACTGGAATTTTTGAAATATATAACTTAGAAGTGGGTTTATCCACATTTTACTACAACAGAGGGGAGAAATTTTAAGAAAGAAAAACGCCGATAATTATTTCAATGGGTGGTAACTCTAAAAATAATGTGCATTTTTCAAAAATTCTGATTGAACTTCTGTAAAGAGGTCTGAGCTATATACAGGCAAGATATTATTATAATAGAAGCATTTTTCACAAAAGGAGAACATTTTGAAAAAAAGATTATTCTAAGTTAATTTTTTGCCAAAATATTGTATTTAAATAATTTTTTGTCAAAATGTCCTCAAAATAATTTTATACATGTATTCTAATCTAAATGCAACTAAATATCATGAAAATTATCTATTTATACCCTTTTTATATCACGGTTTCGAACGCAGTCGGATATCTTAATGCCACTTTCATTTGGGTGACCCCTATACATTGCATTCTAAATATCGTTCTTATGTAACGCAACGTTATGTTTTCCATTGATTTAGCAAAACGTAATCCTACATATTTCTGTCATATAAAACATTAAAAGTCTTTTTTTTTATTCTTATTCGACAAAAATAATACATTTCGTTCAGAACATTTTTCTATAAATCTAAAAAAATCATAACATTGCAATTAAATCAAATGTTCTTCATTTTATATTTAGATATAATGTTTTCCGCAAAATTTCAGCGATATATACATTTTTTAATATATTTCTACATAATTGCAGAGTGCCGGTGGCGACTGACCGATCGTGGTCTGGAACTCGTGGCCAATTTCTTCAGTCGTGTGTTCAACTCCTGGTGCTACTGAAGATCTGCCGTACATGGGGATAGGTGTGTGGGGTGGGGGAGGGCTGAAGCACTTAAAATCTTTCGAAGCTCAAAGTTCTCAAGTTTAATCTAGCTGGTTTATAGCTTCTAAACCTTTGGATGAATGAATGAGTGTTTATTAATGTCGCTCTATATAAGAGGGCTATTAGAGACAGAATTCGTAATTTTGAAACTTGGTCAGGTGACTAGGACGACTCCTGAGATGGCACCACCTTATCCAAACTAACACATCAAGCCAACGGGAGGATTTGAGCCTCAACAGATTTAACGCGCAACAGTCCTTCTACACGGTGCGTTTTCAGTGTCACTGGGTTTCTAACTCAAATGGTTTCATTGCAAAAACAAATGAGATTCCAAATAAAAACAGTTTGAATCCAAAATTTAATGCATTTAATGATACCTTTATGTTAATATCGTATTTTTAAGTCTTTTTAATGTTTTATAATACATTTAAAAAAACAATAGTTGTATGTGTCGAAGGGTTATCTCGCAATAGTTACTTAAATATACACAAATTTACATAAATTTTAAAATAACATAGAGGATTTATTCAAACGCTATTTTCCACAAAATTTTATTTTCAAATTTGAATAATCCTATTCGATCCAACAGCGTAAAGTACAAAAACTTCAAACAAAAAAAAAACATGAATTTCTTTTGTATTTTAATAAATGGGGAAAAATTAACTACTTTAATTTACGGAATTGCATGACGCACGAGAAAAAATCAAAAATTAAAGGGACTTTTGCAATTTCTCTTTCCAATGTTCAGCAACAGCGCTAACATTCAGCTCTGAATGAGGGATAATCAGCAACACTTCCATACATCGTGTCACTCGTTTTCTTTTGTAGTCGTTGGAGTGTTCCAGACCGTTTAAAATGGCAGATCCACTGTCGATTTACGCCAAGGAGGAAAGGAATATAGTGATTCGCTTTTTTTATGAAAGTTGTGATGCCTTCACTGTATACTATCCATCCCTTCCATTACAATACCCTCAACGACTTGCACATTGTCCTCAGGGGTTGTAGTCGATGGTAGCCCCATCTTTGGAGCTTTTAATCCCTTCTTAGATCTTGCTTTGCGATAAACAGCTGTCACCAAACTGTGCTTGCATACGACGAATAATTTCTGCAGTTTCCCCACCTTCCGCAAACAGAAGGTGAATTACTGTCCTTTTTTAACTCCTTGGTGCAGATCGACAATGGAGCTTCTATGTCAGCGTTTCTCGAACTGTGAGGCACGCCCACCTTGGGGGGCGTGATAACTCTACAAGGGGGCACGAGCATATTGTAAAGGGGAAAACAAAAGGTTATTTAAAAAAATTTTAATTTACTGAAAGTAAACAAACAAAATACTTTCTGATATAACAAAATATAGAATACACATTTACACCGATGTAATACACTTATAAATGTACTAGTACTGTACAATGTATATTTTATTATTAATTTAACAATACTAAGTTAATAAAAAGTTTGATAATTGTCAGTGACCCCATGGCCTTGTATTAACACTTATCTTAATAATCCTCTCTCTCGTACCGTTTATAATTAATTCCTTAACTGCCAATTAAAAGTTACGCGATTCGCTCCCCAATGCCATTTGGTAAATACGGGTGTCACGACCCCGGGGTACCCCAGGGATCCTTCTCTACTTTCGACCCTCCCTCTTGTCATCCAATTTCTTCTTTTCCCGTCTAGACCACAGACCTATGAATGTTTGGCGCAGTATAGCCAAAACTGGCTCTTGCGCCATAAAACACCCAACTCAACTCAACCCGCTCTCCAATGTCACCGTTTACCACGTAGACGAGCGTATTTTGATGTTCTTTTTTGAGAGGGAGGAGAAAAAAAATGAATAAGCAAATCCTCTGAAATAAGTAAATCCTTCGCAAACACTGTCAAGGTCCTTTCATTGCATTCCAAAGCCCTCGGAATAATTTTATGGATAGCCCTGCAGAGAAAAAAATCGTACTTCGGAAAGACTTATATATACGTTCAGAAAATTAATGCTTTGGCTGAGCGAGACGTTTATATACACTTCGGGGGCCCATAAGAGGTTAAAGTCGTAGTGTAGCTTTAGTGTCAAAGTAAAGTATTATTGAATTCACAATACATTCTTATTGTATGGAGGGGGACGCGATGAAAATGATGATTGAACAGTGGGTCGTGTATATAGCGCCAAGATTTCGCCAAGTTCTCATTGAATCGCCAATATAACGTAAGGGGTGGCAATACTTGTGAATCGTACAATTTTAACATGAAATAAATATAACACATAAAGCAATATAAATGCATTAAACACCCAAATACAAAATTATTTACACAAAATTCGTAACAATATCATCATTATTATAATCCACACTAAATTTCTAAAATACACGTCAACATAATAAACTGACAAAGCTCAATTCCAAATGTAAATTACACACCATATAGAAATATCCACAGATTAAATAGGACAAATAAACATAAAGATTTACATATAATTAGTCCTTGAACAAAATTGATAGGCAGAATCATAAGTAACATATAGTGGCGTACTCAAGAGACGAACCCTCCATTCCAAAGCCCTTGATTTTTTTTTTCCGATTAATTATAATCCTATCTATATAGTACGTAAAATTTAATTAAGTATTTGTTATTAATAATTAATTTTATTAATTAATGCGAATTAATCATTCAATAATTAACATTTTACTGTTTGTCACCCGAAAATCGACAAAATCAAAAGAATATGTTGGGAGGTGCATTGGAATATGATACGAGAATAGTGAACTTTCGACCCTGGTCCCCCCCCTCCTTGAAAAATTCCTGTGTGCGCTACTGGTAACATAAAATTTCGTTTTCTCTATCATATCTAAAGTAGTCTCTTACGAATCAGCCTTTCAACTGCCATTTTTCCCTTTTAGGGAATTTAGTGGCCATATGCCCTTAAATTTCCACATACTTACTTAGACAGAAAGCTATTAAGTAAGATTCATGTAATAACGTTGTCTAAGCCAGAGAAAGACTACAACTTAAGCTTCATAAAATTTGCTTAGTCGAGGAAACGAAGACTTTTGAAAATAAAATTAAAATCAAGGAGCAATTTACAAGACTTGCTAGTAAATCTTTGGCAACATAATTTAAATAAATTACATTACGAAACTCACTAAGCCTTTGTTGTGGAAAGATATATACAATATTTATAACTATAACTAAAATTTCCTCTTCTAACTAAAAACAAAGATTTGTAATTTTTTTTTTCTAACATTGATACTATAACAAACAATGTAATATTTATTTTAAATTTTCGAACTATTTTAATTTCTTTGTGATTCTTTAAAGTAATAAAATTTAAATCATTATTTTATTTCTAATGCATTACGCATAGATTAATGTTTTTAAATTCCCACCTTATTAACACCACTAAATATTTTATTTAATACCATGAAATAATTCGAAAACGTACCTATATCTCCAACTGATATCATTAAAATTGGAAATTTTCTGTACAAGATGACTGATTAACTGTTTGAGGTTTATATTCCTTGACAATGCAAGTTTTTTTTTCTCATATAATAGTAAAAATAAAAATAAAAAGCACCCAAAACAAATTAAAAGATTTTTTTTCCTTTAAAAAATAACCATATACTTCAAAAAGCCTTTAAAGAAATTTCTATTGGAATGATATTTTAATTAATTCTAGAATGTGTATTTAAACTAAATGGCCCTTTTTTTCCCCTTTCTGTTGGATTCATTAAAAAAAATATGTTCTGAAAGTCAAATATATGTATAGATAGAACTTTTTTCTTTACTTAATGCAATACACACATTAAGAAGAAAAACTTCTAATAAATAATCTTTATTTTTAGGAAATGAATCGATTTTACTGTACGTAAAACCAATAAAAATGATCTGAATAAATTTTATACAAAACTATTCTAATATTTTGAAACTTAAAAAAAGATAGCATTGTATATATATATATATCTTTGATGAAACTGAATGGTAATATTACATATATATTATGAATTAAGACTATATGTGTTTTTTTTAAATGTCCAGAAACCAAATTTATAAGAACATTACACACAGACCCACACATATATAATTTTTTAAAAAAACTCTTAATCATATATTTCCCATTTAATTTGCATTTAATAATTGATTAATATCTAACAAATATTCTTATGTTATAATAACAAAAAAGAAATAGTTGAGCTATAAGTCTTTCAGTTTGAATTTTGCTTGAAAATTTCACATTTAATTAATACTACACACTTTTTTAAAAAAATGAGCACTTGAAAATTTTTATTCTTATTGAGCCCAATATATTGCATATTTAAAATTGTTATTTCCTAATATTTTTCCAGTTTACGAGCATATATATAATTAAGAGTAACTGAATTCACCGGCAACTATAACATAATTTTTATTGATAATGACTTCAAGACATTTAGCAATTCTATCTGAATTATTATGTACCTGAATTATCTCGCTCTTATATATTTACCATTCTTATTATTTTTTTAATGGAGCATGCATATTCTTCCTTTAAATTATGAAGTAGATATCGTCTGCAATATTTGTTATGACTTATATAAACATGTGGCAGCATTAGTGGCGCACTCAAGGGGGAAGGGGGGGTTCCGGGGGGCCCGGGCCCCCCCCCCCCAAAGCCTTTGATTTTTTCCGATAGATTATAACTCTAAGTATATAGTACGTAAAATTTAATTAAGTATTTGTTATTAATGATTAATTTTAATAATTAATGCTAATTATTTATTCAATAATTAGTTTTTTACTGTGTTTTGTTCCCGAATATCGACAAAATCAAAAGAAGCATGATACAAGAATGGTGAACTTTCGACCCCGGACCCGCCCCCCGCCTTGAAAAATTCCTGTGTGCGCTACTGGGCAACACTCATGTATTTATTTCATTTTATTGTATGAAGATATATTGCTTTTGATGAGAAAAGAATTTTCACTTCGATGATTTTTCAAAATGTAGAATATGTTTAAGCAAAGAACATGCATTAAATTTGTTTTTCTCGGTCATATGATCAGACGGTCGAAAAAGATTATTAAGTACTTTGCACTGTTTGCGTCAAATAATTCCTCAAGGACGATAATAATTGTTGCAAGATAACTCAAAGGTTTTATATTATGATAATGCATCTACTCACAATACCCTTATTTTTTGTTATTTTTTAACAAAAAATACAACAAATATGGCTCTTTACTCCCCGTAATCACTTGGTATGGTACCGAAAGATATTCTTTCCTTTTCTACGGTCAAAATTCCCTTAATGGTCACTGTTTTGAGTCTACTGACACAATGATAGAGAATTACGCATGAAGTTTGAAGGGGTTTTACAAAGGTGGCTTAAAGGCATGTGCCTACGGTGCTATTACTGGGCATATGGGCCGTTTGCGGCCCTCAATCTCATATTCGAGAATAGATGTTGAGTCGAAAGTATTCGTTTTCATGCTGGTAGATGGACACTTCTGATTGGCTGAGCCAATCGTTCGAAAAAGTTCCACTTAATTTGGAAATTTTGGGTACATGGGAATGGTCGCTTTCTAAATGGATGTTGGCGTGTGAGGAAATTGACTCTCAGTGGCTGCTCAAAAGTCAAGCAAAGTAAAATTAGATAGTGGGGGCAGAGTAGTGAAAGATGCAAATACAAAAGGAATGTTTTTAGAATTGAGGGGAAAATTGGTAGAAGAGAACTGAAGTCGAGGAGACCACTTTGAAAGAGATATGTGTTAAATTTCAATTAATAAACTGAGATTTTTTTTATAATGACAACATTCAGTTACTTTTTTACTATAGTAGTATATAGTAGAAAAAACATTAGCAGAACAAAATCAATTACTTGATCGAAATCCTGATCCTTTTGTGCATAAATCTGCAAGGAGTTGCTGAGCGCCACTCGTAAGAGTCCTATACAGTTCTCTCTGCGTCTCATCGAAGCAACGACTAGTGAAATTGTTCACACACTGCATGGCATCTTGAAGGTGTCTAAAAAAAGGTTAAATTCGCTTTACGTAAGAGACATTACACTCACTTAATTATTTAAACCAATTTCCTTCAATTTAAATAATAATAATAATATATGTAATTTAACAGTTAAATATTTCTTTAAATAAACTGATTTAACAAGATAAAAGTGCAATATATAATTCTATATCTCAAGGATCTATATAGAAATATCTATAAGATCTATGAATATATATTGAAAACTGAACATTAAAATTAAATGTAAACACGAGAAAATAGTTTCTTGATTTAAAAGCAACTAATCTCCTTGCTAACGAATTTTACAGGAATATTATTTGAATAGCTATAAAACTTCATACGAAACACGAAATTCAAATACCAATGGAACTTTCTAGAGCACTTTGGTTGGAAATTAAAACGAATGAAAAACAAGTCTTAAGAACACGAAATCGATTTAGCTTCGAAGAGTTTCTCTACTTCAAACATACGTAAATTACTGTTCCAAGTTTAGAAACTGATTTAAATATGGTAATGGAGTTGAAAGCTCAAAGAAACTAATTAAATAGCATGTTATGTTTAGTCTAAAGTAAACTTCCAAACGCATTGGAAATTCAAGTGAAATTCTATAGGTAAACATATGAAACTTTAAATTATAAATCAGAACTTAAATGCAGCTTTTATTGTTGCTTTAAATGTAATTTTAAGTTACAATATTTTAATTTGAGATTATTATCATCTTTAAAATATTTGATTAAATATAAATACTCACCCGCATGTTTGACTGAGTTCATGTTCTGTCTGGGCAAAGGCTAAATCCTGGTTATTCGTCAGAACTTTCAATTCTTCCATGCAACCTTTGAGGTCGCTGTCATTGCATCTTGGAGCTGCTGCCACGAAAACAACTGAAAAAAAAGGTCACTATTAAATTTGGTACCATTTTTTTTAATTATTATTATTATTATTTATTTATTTATTTATTTTTTATTTACTTATTTATTTAATTTATTTGCAAAACTCCTCATGCTCCACATTGCATAACATGAGGCTTAGTGACGTAAGTGGGATCGTTTGAAAGTCATATTCCTAGTTAGAAATTCTAATGATTTCAAATTCAGTTATAAATTTATTTTATTACTTTATAAAGGGAAAAAAAACACGCTGGTCTCATGCAGTTAGAATGCAACTTGTTTTTTGTGTGTGTGTTTCTAATATGAAATTAAAAGGCCATAAAAACATGAAATTTTGAGAAATGTGCAGTATGTTTTTTTTATTGAATGAAACACAAAAATGCGTCTGATTTTAACTCAAGCATGATTTACAACAAAAAAAAAATACTCTTGGAAGAAAAGTCCATTCTTTAAGAAAGCAGTACATCACAGTTTGCAGAGTGAGTGAATATTAACGTCGCACTGTTTAGCTACACGAGGGCTTTTGGTGACAGACCACGTAATTTGGAACTATGGTCACAAGTGGCGTGGACGACACCTGAGCTCACACCCCCTCTCCTAACTACGACACCACACCCACGGGAGGACGTTTCAGCTCTCGACAGATTTAGCGTGCATCGCTGCCCTACACGGAGGGTCTTTAGTGGTACTGGGATCGAACTCGGGACAAAGCCAGCCACGATCCGATACCTATACCACTCGGCTACCGCGGCCACTCACAGTTTGCAGAAACTTCACAAAAACGGCTTTTAATATGGAAGATATACACCCCTAACTGCAATGAACTGATTCCAATTACTTACCATGTTGCCGCTAAGTTATCGAACACTGAAAACGAAACCGAAAGCATCGATCATCTGAAAAAGAAAGTGGACAACGAAACGAAACGGAGTAACTCCTGTTACATTCTATGTATATATAATAATATTGAAAATCTAAAAGCAGTTCAAGTTTACCACGGTAGTCCCAAATATGTTCTACGGGATTCAGGTCAGATTAGGCTTTCCACTTCATTCGCTTCAAACTGAGATCCTCAAGATAGTCCTCAACAAGCACACTTCAGTCAGAAAGAATTCATTACCAATAGCAACGGCATATGGGTGAATAGATCGATCAAGTATCTCGTCCCTATATCCCACACCTGTCAGAGTTCCTCCATGTAAATTAATGTGACCATTGAGAGAGATCTCTGACACACCAGGATTCCCCCTCCCACGCGAAATTGTCTCTTTCAACAAAGATAGATTGGTTTCATCTGTTGCGTGATCCTCTCTATAGATCAGCAGATGCCCAGAACTGCTTCCCAGAGTAAGCCTGGGCTTATCTAAAACGAATGCAGAAGCCCATTTTAGTCTGATTCAAGAAACGTTTTCCTTTGCCCAATTTGGACCATAAATGAGTATTTCCCGCGTTGTCGATTCAGGTAAATTCACATAACTAACATCTTGCCCAGAAACTGCTCTGTGAAGGCATTTTCTCACCATAGTAACGGAGATTGATGAGACAAAAGGATCTGCAACAAACTGAAACACAGTTCGTTGCAGAGACACTTCAGGCCTTAAAAGTTAGAAAATTGTCTCCCGCAGATGTTGTATCTTGGAAATATCTTCTAGACATTGAATCTTTATATTTTAAACGGCCCCCCAATCTTCAGACTATACTAACGAGACGACTAGCAGCATCAGTTTGTGATAATCCCTTTTCCAACCATCTGGCTGCCCTGAAACTTAACGAATCGAGTAACCGATTTCTCCCAGACATTTTTAAGTCTCTCGTGGGTATCGTCAAAGAAATTACCTACAACTATTGTGAATATCAATAATCATGCACAAAATGCGCAGGAGAAATTTTGACTTTTGTATAAGTGTCCATGGCATAAAAAAAGGAATATTATGTAAATTTCTTTATAAATTGTGTTATTCATGCAAGGAAATTGGGGCAAACTTATTAATAAAAACTATGCAAACATCTCAATGCCATCAGTTCATATTTAAAATGGAAAATACTGCGTTTTGATATATCCAATTATCATTTTAGCATCTCACTAAATAATTCTAAGTATAACAAACACTTTTTTCCAAATATGTTTCAAATGCAAGACAATAGAAATATTAATCATATTAATCATTTTACAATTAGTGCGCATTAAATTATAAAATAAAAATTACCCCATAATAATGTTACAATTCGAATACTGAAATTCATCATTAATATAAAATAAATCTTAAAAATAAATTATAAAAAAAATGATAAAGCTGATCAATCTTTAATTGTAAAATAACCCAATCAATCTTAAATTTAAGATTTACAAGTATATAGAACACATATTAAGAATATTAAATAGGAAGGAATAAAAATATAGTTCATAAGCAAATTCTATTCAAATGCAGGCGCAAATTGTTCATCAAAAAAACAAAAAAAAAATAGAAATTCCGTAAGCCCCTTTAATTTGTTTTTGTATTTAATAACTTTTTGTTTTTTTATGCAGAACAAAAAATTGCCTCATACATTTTAACTAGATTTTTTCCTTCCGTCTGTTATTTTTATTCTTGTAAAACACTTTCGCATCAATTCCTCTAATACATGAAAAAAATTACATTTACAGTTTTAGCAGTTTTAAGAGACGTTCTGAGAGCTCTATGCATCTGATTAATTAATACGGTGAATTTATTTACAAAAAAAATATAGTGTTCCGAAAGAAAGAATCAATGAAATTTTATCATAAATATTATTACAAATAGCTAAAATATTATTGGCCGTTGCTAATAATTCGCTATAAATAATTTAATAATTTTTTTTGAAATATATAAATTGAATTCAAATTATCTAGATCAGCGATTCTTAAACTTTCGATCGCCGTGGCCCCTTTATGGATCAGCCTGACATCGCGGGCGTGAACGCCCCTCCATGATTCTCAACTCATGTCTGAGACGTACGTTTAAAGGATCCTCAACAATCCTCAGACTGTCTCTGCTACTTAGACAAACTTATTACGTTGAAGTAATGTGTCTATGTAGTTGCAAACAATAAAAAGATTGTATTAATATTGTTACGTAGATCCGGGTTCGAGGATTTTATGCAAAACAGTCACAAAGAAAAATAACAGATCTTTAAGAGTAATGCGAATTTATCGTCGAAATTCCAATTCTTAAAATACAGGATTCAACAGCAATATTCACAAAGTAAATCTCAGAAGGTCTTCACATCTTCAACAGCACTCAGACACAATTACCAGTGTTTAAAATACGCGCATGTAAAAGATTATTCACACGCACAGCCAAGGTAATTGGTAATCACGGTCTAAAAAAGTTTACTAATCGCTGGTTGAATCAAGACTGACAGTTTCGGCAAGCTATTTCTATTTATAGACTCGACGGAAACTTCCAGAAAGATAACCACTTGTGTCATAGAGCGTGAAATTAGTATATTTCTCCACAATTTTCTAGAAAAATCCAAAGGGTTCTGAACTCGCCAACATGGCCGTCAATATCGTCAAAATGGTCACCAAAGTCGCCAAAAATAATGCCGACTTAGCTCTATCGCCAAGATTTCGCCATTGAATCCCCACTATAACGTAAGGGACAGCTTTGCTTGTGAATATTAGAATTTTAACATAAATTAAATATAGTTTAGAGTAAGATAAAGACATCACACATCCAAACACAAATTATTTACACTATTTTACACAAAATTCGTAGCAATATTCTTTATCGAAATACATGTTCGAGTTGTGTTTTTTCATTGGAGGCAATTTAGTTATCTAGTATAGGATGACACATGTTTTAATTTTTCCACAAGGCCTTTCAGTCTTTAAAAGACGGAAATCGTAAAATTATATAAAAAATCTTAGTGGGTCCCCTGGATATGCGCTGGAGACCACTAGGGGTTCGCGGACCACAGTTTAAGAACCGTTGATCTAGAACGCATACAAATAAAATTTTTTAACACTATTTTTTATTTAATAAGAAGCAATTAATATATCCACACTACTGTAATAAATCAAGATACACAAAAAATTAATTTAAATATTGTTTTTTTTAAAAAAATAGCATTTAATAGGGCAAAAAAGTTATAATTCTTAAAACAATTAATTATTGTAATGCACAATTTTATCAATCAATCCTCAAGGGAAAGCCTAGTAAGCAATAGAAGTACATAACAATGACTGATTGACTGTTCACTATTATTATAGCCATTGTACTGAATTTGACACTTTAACAGTTGACTCAATGATAAGTCTCTGAAATTATGAGGTAGAGTTAGACAAAGGCGACGTGTTCAAATACTGCATTAATGATCGCTTCAAGACTAGAATACCAAATTACCAGTTAAATAGCTCGGGTAAATATCAAGATCTATATAGGTATGCTGGAGCTAATGAATTATTTAGTATAATTAAGAGCAAGAGAGAAATCGATTATGTCTACCATTGATGGATTTAGATTGCCATTGAATCGATAATTAGGCGTTTTAAGACTCATCAAGGCCGATAAAGGATCGATATATAATTATAGATGAAGAGAACGTTTATGCAGAAGTTAATGAATAATTTAATTGCATAAGATTCTAATATACACTTCCAGGAGTCCCCAACTCTGTGCCCGCAAGTACCATTACCCCTGCAAACGTTTTCCATAAGCCTGCTGCTGGACAAACGGGATAAGAAAAAACTATTGAAAATTTCAAAAAGTGTTATGAAAATTTTTATATTTAAAAACTAATTTAAAAAATATAAGAGTATTTGTTCGAAAAAAATATTTACTTATAGTTATATGTTAATTATTTTAACTAGGTTTACCAGACGTCACGGTTTGAAAAGGTTGATTCTATTTTGAAAGTATTGTCCTAGCGTCAGCGTCGATTTATCATTTTGTTCCGCTTATTTGTTAAACTTTAAAGAATGCCAAATGTGTCATCTTTAAAGATGTTTTAATGCCACTTTTTACTACTATAATATAAGTTACTATCCATATACGGAGCCAAACAATTATTTTTTCTGCATTATGAAGCCATCTATGAAAGGGAATCTCCATTTAATGGATATTCTCTCAAATGGCATGTTAAGTTTATTGTGCTAATTATATGCTCATATATATATTATACGTGTTTTTTTTTGTTTATTTTATTATTCTGATTCCTCCTTGCCATGAATGATTCGTTAACCCAAAATAAATTACTAAAAGACAAGAACCTATAAAAATACTGAATGGGGGAATAATCACATCTTTTCATTGATTTTAAAGATAAATGTATTTATTTGTTTTGCCGAAGAAGTGTTGCAGTGCAGAAAAAATCCTTTTGTTTAACGCCCTATTCAGCCAATTCACGCCTCTTTTAACACAAATGTCTACTTACATATGAAGTTAATAGGTAAAAAACAAATTAGCTGAAATCAAACCTGCCTTCTGAACACCCAGTTTCCCTTATGCCTGTGGAAAAACATAAAAATTCCATTATTGCTTCTATTAAAATTTCTCACGCTCGAAAAGAAGAAAAAGCCTCTCCAGGAGGGCGAATGTAAAAAAAAATTGTAACTGACACAGATTACTCATTTCGAGGAGTTTTTAAAACAAATGAAACTGTGTCAATAATACAGGGTTTGTTGTGTGTTGTTACGTGACACAGCACAAGAAATATACGCACTATTTTAAAAGATTTACAGACTCAATTAAAACATGATTTCAAAATATGTCTCTGACTCTCACTACTTTTTTACGAGTTTAACAGAAAATTTAGACCAGGGGTGTCCAACCCAAATGACCTTGCGGGCCACTTCGGAAAAACATTACAATCTCGTGGGCCGCACATAAAACTATGTACCTTTATATCAGATTTGGAAACAAAAAAAAACATTTATTGAGTGAAAATTTAAAACAGAATGAATTATTATTATTGTTTTCATTATTTTTCATGTATACAGACATAGATAATATAATAATGTTTATATAATATAATAATGCAATGATCAAATAATGTTTGAAATATTACATTACAATTGCCATTTTCTTGAATAACGATGTTGCTTTTGAATTGATCTTTCGTTACTCATTGTTCAAATTTGATTGGACTGTCATTCGCAAACGATTAAGTATACGTTGCCCTTTATCTTAACCGTCCTAAATATTTATTTTTTTTAAATTTTAAAAAATATCTCCGACTGCCTCTTGCTTTTTGGGCACTTCAAACAGAAATGCTGGAGAAGAAATGAAAGCCGCAAACACAGAGAATCATGTAGCATCCATAGTAAAGGATACGCATAATGCAATTAGGAATTTATTAAAAAAGTAATTTATTATAGAAAAATCAAATGCAGCTGTTTGATAAAATATAAGTCTATTTTAATCTAAAGGACATTTCTATTATCAAAAAGGATTTATTTTAAAACAAGAACAGGTAACAGGCAAATACAATGTAGATTTATAAATATATGTATATATATAAATTTCCCCTCAAATAAATTTCAAAATGAAAAAACTTTAAAAACCTGATGTTTAATAAATTTTAAAAAAGAGTCGGCGGGCCGCAATGTACGTGCTGGTGGGCCGCGTGTTGGACACCCCTGACTTAGACATTCAGTTAGCAGTTATAGAGAGAATGGTATTTAATAATTTTATCGTAAAAGAAGATCTACTGAAAATACTATCTATGAGAGAGTTGAAGATATCTAAAACACATATTTACAGAATATAAAAAATCGAGACAAAAGATATCCACAGCCGACTAATCTACTGATGGCTGTAACCACTGATAAAGCCCCAACAATGATAGGTAGCATTAACAGATTTAATGCCCTCTACAAGGAAAATAAATAAATTCCAAGCTTTATATCGTGCCACTGTATTATCACTGGAAAGCGTTTTGCGGTAGAATAATGTGCCGTTTGGAAAATTCATGAAAATACTTGTAAAACATAGTAAACGTTATTCAAGTAGGGCCCTTTGCAATCCAGTCTTTTCAAGGCCAAACCAGAAAATTTGGAAGTTCCTGATCTCATTCAGAATACTTAACTACTTTGGACCCCAATAAAGACAAAGTGTATCATCAAAAAAATAAAATTTTGCAGATGTAACGGTTGTGTGACTAAGTCGACTTTCACTGATTAGTGGATTTTGATTTTCTGACATATATAATTGAGGTATTTAGCTATATCAATTTCAAGTTGCATGGAAAAGGCAAATATACATATACAAAGCTCAAATGAAAAGCCCCTATTTTGTCATTTAAATCTAAACTAGTTTTGAGGATATCGCATATACAGATGAAGTCACTAATATATTTCCCAAAGAGTGTGGGAGGCTAGAATGTTATCCGAAGTTGAAAGGAATTTTTCGTTATTTGTTGCTTCTCAACCTTTAATTACATCAAAATTAATTTGAAATAAGATTTCATATGTTTAATATTATTTGGCCAATGAGAGACTGTCTTTTGCATCAGTCTTTTTGTTTCGCAGAGCAAATATAGCCGTAACAGCTGCATATATTACAGATATTTTTTTCTAGCAAGAATGGAATAACTAGAACAAGACATTTTGAACCTTCACAATGATATTGCTCTAAAATCCGATATATTAAATAAGAACTCCTTGAATACATCTGATAGAAAAAAAAACTTTGATGATTGAAAAAGTATCAACATCGGCTTTGGGTTCCACCTACTTTTATGAGAGAATGTATGTTTCAGTAATTAAATATTCATAAAATAAACCTACAGATCTCGACTCACAGATGAATATCTTGATGATTGCTTACGAGCAGGAATATTATCATACTCTCCCAATCAAGAGTGAGTGAGTGAATATTAACATCACACTATCAGATGCACAAGGGCTTTTGGTGACAAACCTCTTAATTTTGAACCATGGTCAAGTGACATTCCCGATCAGGAAGTGATACTAAAAATGCCACGTAACACTTAAAAATAATATTCATTAAAGAGCATTTATACTAGGGGTGGCCAACTCGTGGCACGCATGCCACAGTTTGGCACGGGGGAGTTGTTACAGTGACATGCGAAAACTTACGAAAAATTTTAAAACGTTTAAAAGTACAAATTGCATAATATATATATATATTTTAAAAATATATATATATATATATATATATATATATATATATATATATATATATATATATATATATATATATATTACAATTTTATTGAAGTAGGCTTGTCTCAGACAAAAAGCCCTCAAAATTTGGATCAAAATATGTTTGTGAATAAAAAATGTTTTCTCCTTTAACCTGCGATCACTGCGCGGGTTTCTGTACACCAGCAACAAAAAACCCCCAGGATTCTAAAAAGAATGTGCAGAACCACGATTTTTTCTGTAGCTGCACATTTTAGGTCATTGAACCTTCAGGCCTGATGCAATCCCTCTTTCTCGAACGATTGGAATGTAATGACCTTCAAAAGTTTATCTGAGGGGCTGAGAACTCTCTCGCGAGAAATTGAGCATTTGTATACAGTCTGCTCTGAATGTTTGGAAAATGATTAAAATATTATTTTTCTACTATCATTATCTCATTAATTATAAAGTATATTTATTACTGGTATATACGTTTTATATATATATATACTGGTTTATGAAAAAATATGAAATTATGTGTTTTAAAATGAAAATGTTGTATGTTTGTTTAAATTAATGTTAGTCTCATTTGTATGCAATAAATTTAATAATTTTATTTGTATAATACAAAAAACATCTTGTACTTTATAAATATGTATCATAATGACTTAATTTTATTTTCATAATTAAATACACGTGTTAAAAGTTTGGGGTGTTCTCTACACCTCGCGAGTAACGACGGTAGCAAAAACAGGCGCGAGTGACACCGGGTTAAACATAATAAAATGAATATCACTCAAAACTAGCTGATGTGTACCTGTAATAATATACCTTTGTAGGTATCTGTAAGAGTTAATCCTAATATAGATGAATTGGTAAGAAAAAGTAATAATTCAAAAGCCACATTAAATAAATACTGAGAGTTTAGTAATCATTTTGAATTAAATTATTCAAATTGCTCCTTTTTATTTTATCCTAACCTATATATAATTCATTGAGCTTTTAAAAAGTATATTAAAATAAAACCTGTTTTTGTACTTTCGTCTTATTTACCATATTTTTAAATTTCGACTACATATAGACTTGCATTAAAAAAATGTGCTATTTGCGAAAAATTCCCATAATAAGCTTATAAGTAATATTTCTTTTTCACTTTTCCTCATTTTTTTTTGTTGGAAAAAAGTAAGTGACATGTTTAATTATTTTTATCAAATAGTGGTACTTCTCCCAAAAAGTTTGCCACCTGACTTATACCAAAAAAATTTAAAACTTTTATATGCATTTTTTAATTGATTTTTTTTTATGTAAAAATGTAGTCAATATATAATTTTTATATTTTGTAATGGGCTTGATTCATGAAATCACATGATAAAACAAACACGTGTTTTCCATTGAATTCAAAACAAACATTAAACTAATTGTACTTGTTCTATTTGTAAACTCAGATAAAAAAATTTCAAATTCATATTTGGTTAAAGATGTTTAAATGTTAGGGAAAAAATTTTTAAAAGATTTTTAAATTAAAAAGTCGTATTTTATGCTTATACCTTTTTAAATAAAAATGCATTTTGTATACATATGACTTTTTAAGAGAAAGTTTCTGCAAAGAGCCAAAACTTGGCAACACCGGAACGCGTGAACTGATTAGTTGGAAACACAAGATAGTTTTTATCGTGTGACTATGACGTCACATGAATCAACCTCATTATATTTTTAAAATAACTTTTCATATCATACGTGTTATTACGCATAAAGTTACCTTTTAAAAAAAAAATAGCTCTTCCTAAAGTCCCATCGGTATTCTAGGAAGTGATATCATACTTGAAAAAAGTTTAATTCAATACTTTGAAAAAAAATCGGTATATTGAACTATGTGTATTCTTCTGCATAGTAGTAATTACTTGAAGAACTAATTGAAGTTATGTGATTACATAGATGAAATGCAGAAAATTTCGATGAAAATCTTTCCAACTAAACAAGATCCAGACTACTTCATTTTAAAAAGAAAATTACCAAACCTCAAAAAAAAAAGGTACATGCAGTATTTATATCGTATAAACTCCAGTAACTTTGAAAAAAAAAAGGAATTTCAAATTAATTGCTTTATCAAAGTAAATCTGGTAAATAAGATATAAAAAAGTTATTGCGGTAATAAGTTTTAATTAAGTGCCTCCCTTTCAACATAAACTCTCTAAGGGAAATAATCCAAAATAATAAAAGATTTTGCATTCATTTAAATTAGTTGGATTGAATTTTCCATTAAATATACTATGAGATCAAGTTTCTTTTATTTTTAAAGACATTATTTAAGCTTTATATTAAAAAAAAAGTGAAAATACTTTGCCATTAAAGTATTCAAAATGGTAAATTTTAATATCTCATGCAAAAACAAAAATGTGGGAATGAGAATAAAAAAAGTGGCCTTGTAAAATAAATAATTCTTGTAAAAGGATATTTTTAATGAAATTTAAATGTGTGTGCAAGCTTTGAGTAATAACATGTTTTTACAGAAGATTCAACATAACAGAAGAATAAAAAGCACATGAGACGTTTACATATTTTCCTTCTTATTTATTCTTTTTAATTTAATATAATTTAACGGATTAAATTTAGATTATAAATTTTGAAAATATTTTAATTTATCTTCTTATAAATAAATTTTATTAGTCTAATTTTTATTAGTCATATACAACATACTCCTAATATATCCTAGGAGCATTATTCAAATTAATTATCAAACTGTTTTATAACTGTTAGAACTATTCAAGAAAATAGTAAATATTTTAATTATAATTATTCATGCATACATTTTCCTCAATCACAATTGTTGCTTTAAATATATATGTAATTTAAAATACTACAACTTTTTTACCACAATGCAGGATTTGCTTGAAATCAATACGTCACATAAGTTTTGATTTTGTAACGCTTAATTTTTCTGTTCATTAACAGTTAATTCAAAGAAATTTTAGCTTTTTTAATATCCCAAACTACTTTAAAAGTGATCATACAAAACGCTGTTCCTTATTTTTCGTAGAGCCGTCAAAAATGTGGTTTTACGTTAGAAATCTTTAACATTGCATCGTTAAAAATTCAAAAATCGCATTAAAAATAATAATGATAAATAACGATGCTTGTAGCAACATTCCAATCGTGCGTAACAATATTGACGTAAAATATAGTATAACACATACTATACTATTACATTCAGTTTTCTAAGTCTATAAAAACACAAAACATGTACTTTTTAAAAAGCATTTTTTTTTAAAGTACAATTTTGTAATAATTATACAAATAATTTTTACCAAAACAAAGAGCAGTTGAAAATAAACGTATTTCATTATGTTATTTACAGATTAACAATTTTTTTAATCTAAATACTTAAAAATATTCTCATTAGTTTGCATTTAACGCTTAAGGAATCCGAACACGTTCGAAGACCTTACAAAATATACAGATATTTTTACAAAATAGCATACTAAAACGTTACAAATTCTTTTTTTGGTAATCAGTACTAACATTTAACTAACAATATTTAAAACACGTTATTTAATTTTTACAAAAATCACAATTATAAGTGAAATTTCGGCAATATTTCTGAAAAACTTCAAAGCACAATTAGAGAAAAGAGTAATAAACTAAAGTAATTCTAAAACAAATAAGATGCATTTTGTAAAATTTAGCTATGAAATCAAAATAAACATGATAGCCGGTATTGGAAAGCTACTACTTTTAAAGGATAGTTTAAATGGTTTTGAAAACAAATTAACAACTCAATAGCTTTTAATGATTACTATTAATAACATATTTGTTTCACTTATTTGTTTTTTTTGTTCTAACATTGGTTTTTACGTCAATGAAAAAATACTCTGGCAATATTTGCAAGAATTTGAATTACAAATAAACATATTTGCTATACAATTAACTTCTTTTAGACAGTTTTTTTTTTGAATTAAAACATTAAAACTTTACGTTCTGCATCATCTTGAAGCATTCAAAATTCACTACGATGAATTTATCAAAATAATTAAGTACATTAAAAAAGGAGTTACTCGCAGTAATCTTTCTAGTTAATTTTTGAATTTTATTCTTTAATATTTGCTTTTTCAAGCATTCATATTACTGGCTTCGAAAGCAAATAAATGCTGCACTAAAAGAAGTAAATGAAAATTTTAAATACCTTTCGATGTTTTTTAAAGGGTTTTTAATTTAACAGATTAAAAACAAGGTTGAAAGAAGAAATATTTTTTTCATTTTTCGATAACGAATATTTATCAAACTCGGCCAGTGCTGCTATTTATATCTCTGAATATGAACACTTTTTTTCTTTTCATATTTCTATTTAAATCTCTGAAACAGTCATGGCTTTGATCATTTTTCTTTTAACTGTAAGTAAATACTACATAAAAAAAAAGGGGGTGAACTTCTAAATTCCCAACTTTCTCTTCGATGTATAAAACATTATTTTTCATAAACTTTTAATGGGAATTGTTTCACATTACAAGGAAAATATATATATGTGGACATAATATAAAATAAAATCACCGATAAAAAAAAAGGTATTTGCATTTTCAAACAAGTTTTACTTCTGCACAGTTGATAATTTAAGTAAATATGTTGATTATTTAAATTAGTTTCTAAAACAGAGTAAGATTTTATACACCCTAATATATTCCATTAATCCGGAAATTATTTCGTATAATTTACGAATGCTATATTCGTACAATTCGTTTCAGCTAATAAAAGCACATAACTTTTTGTTTTCATCATACTATGGACCAAAGAATGCTTATTCCTTCTATTTATGTATTCTTTTACATAGAAATTCGCCATGAAAAAATACGTAATAGAACATCATACACTGAACGCGGTGTAACAGTGAATATTTCTAAAAAGCAACATCGCTAACCCTTTAACTGTCAAGTTATTTTGATGATTTGGGTACACAAATTGTTAAATTTTTAAACCAAAGAACTTCTAACCTCTAACCTTTGAAGCTCCTCTCAGTAAAGTACTGCCATCTATTGAATTGAGCGCACACATTAACTTCTTTCCCGAGAATCAGTCGGGTTTGACAAAGAGATGAAGCTGAATAAACGTCTCCCCGATATATATTCGGGTAAAACAATACGGGATGCACTCAAAATTACCCCTGAGTAATACTCGGCGTGACATTTTCGAACACCAGTGCTGTGCCCGATATTATCTCGACATGACAGTTAAAAGTGCTGTACATACAATTTGTGCAAAATGGAGATCTCATAAAAGTATACAGTTCTGATGTACTATAAATCAAAACGATGTAAGATATTGAATGTAACCTGTAAATTATGAATTTTTAAGTTTTGTTGCACAGTCACAGATGTTATATGTATGTGTACCCTTGGGTCACATGACATACATCGAGTCGTTACCCAGTTCTACCCCAACGCGTGTTAAACTATCAAATCCATTGATGGCGCTGTGATACGATAAGCTTCAGCGCTTCACCGGGACTTACTTTTGCTCAAACGGCCAGTGCTTTGAATTTTTCATATACCATTGTTAGATAGATTTTCTTCAGCGAATAGTGACGAAAAATGCTGCTGCACAGCATTATGGGATTCCATTCAATGACATAAATAGCTTCTTCCATAGCGGACACCACCATTTCGACCGACTCTCTAGCCATGTGATACGCCTTTTATTGCTTACGACACTTCCATCAAGGTCTAAACACAAACTTTAAGAATAGATCTTCCTTTCTATTTGCTGAGGTGGTTTCTTTCTTACCGCATCTGGAAAGTATATACTTCCTTATGAATCACCCTGTATATTCAAATAACGTAGGACCTTCATACTTTATATCTTTTACTTCTCCTTTTCATCCACTTCTTCCGAATGTTCATTTTTATTTTCATATTTTTCACACAGGCATAATGCCAAAACATTATCAAAAATGCCTTTTTTCACTCTTTTATTCAAAATGTTCACAGCAAGTACGGAATTTTGAATTTATATTCATAATACAAGTATCAAAAAATCTATTTTTCTCTGAATCAGATTTTAAAAAAAAAAAAAATGGATTGTTAAAGCGTAAAATTTTAAAAATTCAAATAGTTTCCGGAGCTTAGTGCTAATTCAAAGATAATTAAAGTGTTTCCTTTACTCTTTTTTTTATTCTTAAGCATAAGATTTCGCTATTCAATACAGCTTATTTAACAATACGGTACTGCTTTTAATTTGTAACAAAAAGATCAAAGCACAAGTTAGAAATCTCTTTTATTTTATTTAATTAAAAACAAAAGTCAATTTTAAAATGGAAGCTTTCTTGAAATCACATTAAGACATTTTACTTTCTAAACGTCTAGGGCTTTATTAAGGAAAGAAGATAAATACATTTCAAATTATAAATGTAATATAAAGTCTTTAATAAAAGAAATACAACTCCATATAATATTCCGACTGTACTTTAATTGACTACGCATAAAAGTTTTATGTAAGAAACTTGAGTAATTTCTTCTAAAACTCAAATACAAGAAAGATAACTTTGAAAAGTTTTAACTGAACGTGTGTTCCCTACTTTGAACAAATTTGATTGTGTATCATACTTAAAGTTTTGTTTTAAAGGTATAAATACTTAACAAAGTTATACATTTCTTTTAATTGACTTTATCGAATACGTGTTTGAAATAGTAACGTGGAAGAAATTTGTTTATGGAATTTCTTAATATATATTTATAACATAAGATCAATATTTAAAAAATTCATTTTATAAAACTGATGTTTATTTACTACATGAAAATATTTTTTCCGAAACGCACAGTTGAACATAAGAATACATAAAACCTTAAAGAAGAATAAAATAGTAGTTTAAAAATTATTAAGTATGTTTAGATATGGAACTCTCTTCAAACATACACAATATATATATAAAGTATGTTACTTATAGGTTTATATCACTACTTGTGCATACTTATAATAAAAAATTATTTAGCAGTTTTCTTTAACATTCTGTCAAAATGTAAGCCGTAGAAATAATTTACATAAGTTTATTATTCTACATTCCCAATAAATAATTCATATTTCTTACAGCTTAATTAATGACGTTTGACACAATGAAACTCTTAAAATATTCGTTACGTTACAATGTTTCATCCTTTCTTATTCTGAAAACTTTCCAAACAGTACAGCTTTGGTAATAAAATAAAGCATAAAAAATTTGATATAAAATATAAGCATAAAAAATTTGATATAAAATATAAGCATGAAAAATTTGATATAAAATATAAGAATTCTAAACGCTTTCTAAATATTTTTTATAGAATATAAATATCTTTTCTCGTTTTGAAGATAATTCATTACACTAATATTCGAAATATCTGCAAAAATATTCGAATATATTTGAGTAAAATCAGCAAAAACTATCTTTAACAGTGTATGAGATAATCAAAGTAACACATTAAAGAATTTAAATTTTCATATTTTAAAATACTTTGTGATAAAAGTTACGCTACTTGATACTGAAAATGTAACACTCAGATCAGTCAGAAAAAAGGGAAATTTCAGAACAGGCACACTCACAAAGTTATGCATGAGATCTGAAATGCGCAATACTCCGCATTCACATCCCGTATTCAGAAGGATATGGAATAGGATTTGTAGAATGTTGCGATGTCGGTGTCATTATTTCTGCAGTAGAAATTACTCTACAGTGGTGCAAAATATTCTGTGGTACCTTTTTTTGCCCCCTTCCTTCACAAGGTTCCCAAAGTCATTTCCAACCAGAATAACGCCCGGTGGCACAAGTAATTAGGGTTTGCAGCCCTTGGATCCCGGTGTATCTTCAATTCCCGAAATCCCGGGATGAAAATATTCAATCCCAGAATTTAAATTTTATATGAATAATATTTTGATTTTTTTTCCCCTCATCAAAATTTTCTAAGAATTTAATTCTCAGAAATTTTATATTTTTCTTGTGAAATATGTACTTACAATTTTTTATGTGTAATTATAAGGGCTGTAAGGAAAGCATTATATGCAGCTCTCATTTTTCGTATGGGAGAACGGTTTATATATCTAAGTGGTTTACTGAAATATTTACACAATGGTATAAGCCAGTGAAAGATATTTACAGTGAACTCTAATGTAGAAGTCAAGAGTGCTTCAAGAGTAAGTGGAGTAAATTATACTTATATGTTAATACAGTGATCTGCAACCCCCGGTCCGAGGACCGGTACCGGTCCGTGGATCAAATGGTGCCGGGCCGCCTAAAGAACTTTAAACTATTGCCATTTTATTTAAAGTGGTGCGCATTTCTCTTGGATTTGCGCAACTTTCCACGGAAACCACTTTATATTAATTGTTAAATCACTTTCATTCATTTTTGGTGAAACTATATTTTATTCTGAAGGCATATTTAAATGTAACTAAATTAAAATTATTAAACCAAAAAAGTCTAAAATATAAACAATCAACGTGTCCCACCCTCAGCGGGCCGCGGTAAAATTATCAAACGTTGACCGGTCCGCAGCGATAAAAAGGTTGCGGAGCATTGGTATAAGCAACGTCTCAGGAAGTAATTTTTGTCACAGTACTTTCTTCAATTAAATGCCGTAAATTAATAGTAGACCTGCCTTGAAGACCTGATGCTGCAAATATCACACTGCATTGCTAACAGCTCGTACAACTGGATTTTCTATTTCAAATGAGATAACACTTGAAATTGATTCACATTCTGATTCAATAACTGAATCAATTTTGTGACGGGGCTTTATTGCGCCTTCTAACTAATCCTCTTGGGGAATATTCGGGGCCAAAATGGCATTTCAATCCAACCTTCTCAAGAAGAAACGCGATATGCAGATTAGTCAAGTCAATAGATATATAAGGTAGCTTTGGCATTCGCGAATTAGTCATATAGGAGTCATTTGAGAGAGATATAGAAGTCGGCTAGAAGCCGGAAAGTTCAATAGAAGCTGGATCAAGTTGGATAATAATATATCCAGAAGATTAATATTAAAAGAATAGAATACAAGAGGAAGACATAAAGCTTGGTTGCTGATCGCCGTGTGATATTGGTAAGAGATTGATTATTAAAGTTTAATTATAGAACAGACCATAGCTTATTAAGGAATCTACTATATATAAAAATTCGGAGGTTAATTTATCATAAAGAGAGTGAGTAGGATTTCAGGCTCGCTATTTTAACTTAGTATTGGTAATTACGTCGTATCATTACTGATCTGATTCTTCTAGTAAGACTTGTGTTGCATTGATTAATATACATTGAAACGATAATAAATTAATTTACTATAGAGAGTTCGAGTGGTCAATCATTTATTCCTACAAATCTAGGTCGCGTGAATGAAGAGATGATACCCCAGGGCAGGAGGGTATCAAAATTTCTACACAAAAACCATTAAGTTTAGCAGAAGAACTAGATAAAGTTATTAAAGAGGGATATACAACAAAATGCAGCCTGTTAGATTTAAGACACTGCCATAAAAAATTCAAAAAGAAATGTTTCTTTTTGAAAATGGAGAGAGGGACTAGTTGACTACCTGGAAAGAACATACTTCTATTTAATTACGATAAAGCCTACTAGTCTGAACGAGCATTTTCTTCAGTAGGAAAATTTGTAACAGAAATAAACCGTTTGAGCGATGAAATCCTGCACGAGCTGTGTTTTTTTAAAAACTTATTTACAAAAATATAAGAAATGAAGTTTTATTTAAAAAAAAAATTTTTTTAAAAACTTCAGTTCTTATATTTTTATGTACTATTTTTATTTGCTTTTTATGATAAAGTTTTGTTTGATTTGTTTTAATAATAATAAAAAAATAATAATAATAAATAATAATTACAAATAATAATATTAATAAATAAATATAAATAATAATATTAATAAATAAATAAATAATAATAATATAAATAAATAAATATAAATAATAATATTAATAAATAAATAAATAATATTAATATTAATAAATAAATAATAATAATATTAATAAATAGTAATAATATTAATAAACAAATAACATTAAACCATTTTTTTAAAATTATATTTTCAGTTTTATTATGTAATTTCAACTCTATGCTACATATGTCAGTATTTTTCATACATAATCCAATTTTAACTCCGGCCCCAATCCCGCGATCACGAAATTTTAATAAAGTAATCCCGAAATCCAGGGCTTGAAAATATACCACGGGATTGAAAACCCTACAAGGAATGATGAATTATTCCTCCGATACCATCCGTACTCTCGTCGACTTTGTACCTAGATATGTTACTTCGTGCATAAACATTTACGGTAGTTCTACTATCTATTAAGCAGATGTTATCGTCGCTCCGGTGTTATGAGTACGATTTCAAAGTAAATATCACTTACTGTTCAGTGTATTGTGATCTTGTAGTCACTGGTGAAGCTTGGGACATCGAATGATTAGCCATTATTGTAAAATAACTATCAATTTATTTTATCTACCAATTATCATCAAGAAGTATTGGAAACCGAGAGAGCAGTCAATTTAGTAGCTATCCTAAATTTATAAGACAAATAATTATGTCACTTTTCTGTTTGTGATCGAATGTAACTGCACTAGAAAGGTCTCCCCTGAGTCAACTGGATATCCTGACTAAAGGCTCTCTTCAAGAATTCCAAGACTTCAGATAGTAACTCTGCTAATCTGACTTTAGTAGAAGCCTAAGGACTAACTTCTACACTCACTTTGTAAAGGCACCCCTATTGGGTGCCCTTCTCCTAGATTATCAGCGTGAGCTAGAGGTGTAGGAATAAATGAAGAACTAGAGTTGAGTTTGGTGTTTTATGGCGCAAGAGCCAGTTTTGGCTATACTGCTCCAAACATTAATAGGTCTGCGGTCTGGACGGGAAAAGAAGAAAAGGAGAAATTGGATGACAAGATGGAGGGTCGAAAATAGAGAGGGATCACTGAGGTACCCCGGGGTCGTGACATCCGTGTTTACAAAAGGTAGTAAACCCCTTGGGAAAAGGAAAAGATCACTAGGGTACCTCGGGATTGTGACACCTGTACCCACCTAAAGAAGGTGAGCTTCCTGAGGGGATGAAGAACTAGAAGCTGCCCTAATCTTAATATGACTTTATTAAGATCTTAACTTAAACCAATAACAGATTAGATAATAATATGATATGCCAGAGAATCTACGGTGGCTAAACACCCAATATATAATTCCGAAATAACGTAACCCGGACCGCTATCAATAACTAACTCGCCTAAGCTCAATTTAAATGCGATCACAGATCCGAATATTTAAATGGTCCCTCCTATCTTAATCTCCAACGAAGCCTCAATCTATCTGATCCTAGCTGAAGTTGCGGTTCACTGGCGTGCAATGGTATGCACCTTGACTAAGGGCTCTCTGTCACGGGTAACTTCTCTGGGCTGTCACTTAACTTCTCGAAATACTCTTCACACTTGCCACACGAACTAACATGACACTCCCCAAATGCCACCCTGCTTACTCTAAACTTCTGTTATTTAAAAGCTTCCTAATTTGCATTTTTCCTTCACGTTTTACTTCTCGGGTTGGTTGGAAAAGAATTGTCATTTATTCTGGCTCCAAAGAACCCAAAAGCATATGTTAATGAAAAAACGCGTGAGCCCGTCACAACTTCGCTAGAGTTTAAATAGATTTTAAATTTACATAAATCATAGTTTCTCGGTGGGAAGAGATTTTATTAACATACAACAGTTAAGAAATATTTTCCGTAGATGATTAATGAAAGGTACTGATAGGGCCCGTCATGGTTGTTGTTTCTTCACTTTCGGGTTTTTCCTTTTTGATGACGATTTTCGAATATCAATTATACTACTTGTATGTACAAAATTTATATAGATGTAATTCAATTCCATAGCATCTCACTGTATATTAAGGTATCCGACTACGTTCGGAACCGTGATTTTAAAAAGGCACATAAATGGATAATTTTCATGATATTTAGTGTCACTTAGATTAGAATACATGTATAAAATTGTTTTAAGGACACTTTGACAAAAAAAATTTTAAATACAATATTTCGGCAAAAAATTAACTTAAAATAACCTTTTTCAAAATGTTCTCCTTTTATGAAAATTGCATCTATTATAATAATATTTTGCCTGTATATAGCTTCAGACCTCTGTACAGAGGCTCAACGACCATTTTAGAAAAATTCGCATTATTTTCAGAGTTACAGCCATTTGAAATAATTATCTTCGTTTTTTTCTAAAAATGTCTCCTCTCTGTTGTCGTAAAACATGGATAAACCCACTTCTAAGTTACATATTTCAAAAATTCTAGTTGAGCCTCTGTACAGAGGTCTGAGCTATAGACAGGCAAAATATTATTATAATAGAAGTATTTTTCACAAAAGGAGAATATTTTGAAAATGGTTCATTCTATGTTCATTTTTTGTCAAAATATTGTACTTAAATAATTTTTTATTGTAATACTATTCTTAAAAACAATTTTATATATATTTTCTAATCTAAGTGACACTAAATATCATAAATATTATTCATTTATACGCTTTTGCAAAATCACGGTTCCGAACGTAGTCGGATACCTTAAACATATAAAGAAATTAAGTATTTCAAATTTACCCATTCATTAAAGAATATGGATAAAAAAACTAAAATAATTACTTAAAAATTTCATTACAGGGAATTCATACTTTTCTATTCATATAATGAGCTTGTTATTTTTAAACAACTTAATTTATTTCACGAAATTCGCAATTTAAAATGTTCGTGATACAAAAAATTCGCTTCTATTTTATTGAATCTTTTATGCAAATATTTTTTTTACTTTTTGTTTCTTGTTTACATACCTTGTTTCCTGCTTGTTTTAATAATATAATTAAGAAATTCGAAATTTAAATGGATGCAAATCCTATTTCACTTTAATTTAATATTACTTGCTAAACTTTTATAATGAAAATAAATCAAATAATCAGTTCAAAGGATGGAAGAATACCTTTAGAGAGCTCTCTTCCAAAAGTTAAACAACTTCACTAATAGAAAACTTTACAATGATTAAACATAAAAGTAATGTAAATGGACTAACAAAATCTATAATTTCGATTAAATAAAGTAAAACGAAATGAATACAATAATTTATAATTAAATAGAACCTTTTTTAAACTTTAAATTTGTTGTTTTTTTTTTCATCCTTTCCTTTTTACATATTTTTACCTCAAATTTTGTAAGAAAAAAGAATTTTTTTGAATAAAAAATATTGATTAAGAATACTTATTTGTCTAAAACTATAATTTAAATATAAACATTACCTAACGAATCATATAATAAAAAAACGCTTTAAAACAAAGCACCACCTGAATTGAAAATAATCAGACATTTGAGTTTTCTGAGATTACTTCGAGTTTCAGAAAAATGCTTGGAGAAATATTTTATAATTTTAGGTTTGTAAGCAACATTTTTAGTTTTCCAGTGAAATTGTAGTGATTCGCGTATTCATGGAACCACCACAAAAAAGTTGATTTTTAATCTTCCTACATAATAAAAGATTGAAACGATTTGAAACTTTCATAAAACAATGCGTGTTTTACTTATTTTTCTGAAAGACCAATAAAATTAAACTTTTCTTAAAGAAATTTTTAATATTATTGGATGTTTCTCGGACTGTTAACAAATTTCATGAAATTTACAGAAGTATTTACAACGCGTTTAAAAGAAACCCTTAACACTAAAAATTGAAATTAAAACATTTAATACTCAAAGAAATATAAAAATTTCAAGAAAATAATTTTTAACTGCGCATGCGCAACAGACTTTTTTTTGTTATTATATATTAGGCCTACATAAAGCATTTCGTTGCCAATAGCAGTGGGTGACTCATACAAAAAACTCCATTTGAAAAGTTCAGTAAGAAATTGGTGAGAAAATGAGTTGCTGTAATAGTAAGATTTAGTACTCTGTTCCGAAAGTATTTGGATGATAAGAGTTTTGGCAATAGTTAGCGATATATAGTATTCGACTACGTTCGGGAACCATGATTTTAAAAAGCGCATAAATAAAATATTTTTATGATATTTAGTGTCGCTTATATTAGGCTACGTGTATAAAATTGAGTTTTTAAAGAACACATTATTTTGACCAAAAAAATTAGTTTAGTTAATATTTGGCAGGTAAAATTAACTTAGAACAATACTTTTTTCGTATCGTTCTTTTTGAAAAATGCTTCTATTAAAATAATATTTTTCCAGTATATAGCTCAGACCTCTTTACAGAAGCTCAACTATGATTCTTGAAAAATTCACATTATTTTCAGTTACAACCCATTGGAATAATTATCGGCGTTTTTTTATTAAAATTGCTCCCCTCTGTTGTGTCGTAAAATATGAATAAACCCACTTCTAAGTTATATATTTGAAAAATTCTAGTTGAGCCTCTGCAGAGAGGTCTAAAATATATTCAAGCAAAATATTGTTATAATAGAAGCATTTTTTACAAAAGGAGAATAGTTTGAAAAAAAAATATTCTAAGTTAATTTTTTGCCAAAATATTGTACTTAAATACATTTTTTGTCAAAATGTCCTTAAAACAATTGTATACATGTATTCTAATCTAAGTGACACTAAATATCATGAAAATTTTCCATTTATGTGTTTTTGCAAAATCACGGTTCCAAACGTATTCGGATACCTTAAGTTAAAGTACACGGTGATTTAAATGAATTAGATGAAAATTACTTGTAATATTAATAAGTATGTAACATGAAACACGTTATTTTAACACTTATATAAATTTGTACTTGTTAATTTTCAGAATATAGGGTTCGATAAAATGCAAGAAATTCTTTTCATGGGCAAACCCATATCATCTAGAAATTTCCAGAATAACAGAAAAAGAGAGATTACCATTCTATATATAACTCTTTGAGTTTTCACTACAATTAACTAAACATCCTATATAAATTAGTGTGTATAGTACTGACTACACATTTATAAAAAAATCACATATTTGAGCATTAAAACACACCATTTCCCTTAATATAAATACTACTATCTCTAATTAAATATTTAATAATTTAGAAATGTTTTTTTCACTTACTTACTTAGTCAATATTTCTAAAAGGTGTAAGATATTCGATTACAAATTCTGAATATAATTTTTTAAAAAAAAAACTGAAAAACTTGGTTTTTTTTTTTTAAAAAATAGGCTTAATTTTCATTCTCTTATAGGTTCTTTTACAAAAATGATTGAACATTTTTGAAAATAATTCCCATAACATCTGGCATATAACGCGTACATTCAACACCAAAAATATAATCAATATTTACGGGAGTGCGTTATACGCCGGGTATAAAAATGGGAGCTTTAAAAAATAAAAAAAAAAAAGATGAGCATAGAAAAAAATTAGACTTCTACATAGATTGAAATACTTTTATTGAAAAGAAACGACATTCGTCAAGAACTTAAAGGGTTGTAATTCTAGAAGTGTACTATTTTATTCCTAAAGATCGAAGAATGAATGACTACAAAACATAAGAGTATTGCCCACGGACACTTCAGATGCCTTCGCTAAATGGGGGTGCGCGTTATACGGCGGTGCACGTTATACGTCAGATTATACGGTAATTAAATGTTTTGCGAAAAATCTCTTAGATTATTATCAAAGCAATCAAAAACATTTTTTCGTACTCGCTAGTGGTCTTCGAAATGAGCAAGGCGCAAAGATTTAGCTGAAAAGTGAAAATTTAATCAGCTTTTTTTCATTTCCAATGTTTAAAAACACTCCTCGCAATATTTTAAATGTTAATGAAGTATACCATTAAAAGTCTGTTTATGATGGTTTTTGCTAAGAGTTACCTGAAAACAATCCAGGAATTCATTCAAAATCATTGGATGAAATATTTCCGGTACGATACAGAAACAGCGACCCTGGAATATCTCATTAGCGTTACAGTTTCAATTACTCGTTTAATTAAAGTGCCGTTAGTAATAGTTCGGAAGATCATAGTATAATGTCCGACGGAATGTTTCTGCTGCCTAAACCGAATAGTACGTCAAAGAAGTGTGAACATAATGAATTTTAGAATGTCATGAGACGAATTTAAACATTGTTAACCCCTTTGAAGATTGCCGGAAGATAGGAATGTGTTATTATTTTAGCATCCGTCATTGCAAACGTTCTTTTAAGAATATAAATCATCATTCTAGTCTCTTTATTTGTTTCTTTCGAATACTGAAGTTTGTAACACTTAATTTTTATAAGAATTTATTAATTTACAACTTTTATTGGAATACTCTTTTTATCATGTATATAAATTATTTATATTAGTTTTACTATAAACATATATTCCAAAATCAGCTTCGCAAAAATGTATAGTTATAGATTTCTTTAAGTTTCTTCAAATAATTCATATAAAGCACAAAAAGTAAAATATGAAAAAGATCCTATAATTAATATTTTTTACACATTACAGACTCACTTAAGCATTGGTTGGAATAGTTAGATTAATCAATTTAGATGTTCACGCTATTAAATGAATGAATGGATTCGATTAAATACTATTCTCATGAATAACATGTTGATCT
Source organism: Trichonephila inaurata madagascariensis (assembly GCA_019973955.1). Taxonomy (NCBI): domain Eukaryota; kingdom Metazoa; phylum Arthropoda; class Arachnida; order Araneae; family Nephilidae; genus Trichonephila; species Trichonephila inaurata. Next base: position 60,631 of record BMAV01003455.1, read on the forward strand.
TCAAATGTAGTACATACTTTCCCAGCACAACCCCTTTAAGTACTCATAACTAAATACCTTCTAAATATATTTTATACCTACTTTTTTAAAGTTTAGTAATTTTTCTATTAAATCTATAAAAATATTTAACAAAAAGATTGGCGTTGAGAATATCAGTTCATTTGATATAAATATAATAAATAAAAACTTGTAAATATTTAACTTACATTCCTTTATTTTTGTATAATTAAAATGATGAATATTTCGTGATTTGTAAGAATTTCCGAAGAAACATAATCGTATGAATGAAATTATAAAACCATAATTTAATACATTTTGGCCCTTTTTTTATTATTTGTTATTATTTGCGCAAATTATTATTATTTCTTGTGCCAGGGAAAATGTTAAAATCTAAACCTAAAGTTTTATATTGTGTAATAAATGTCTTTTTTTCATGAGAGAAGAAATCTTGGCGCAGCTGTTAAATACTTATACGAATGTATATTTTCAGATGACATATATTGTGTCAACAAAAGGTGCTATTCTAATGCAGTTTTTGAAAGTGTAATGCATATCGAATGAAAACAATGATATATGGATTATACTATCAATGAGATAAAAAAAAGTATAGGAAAATATAAAAATAATGAATTTGGTATAATAATAATTTGGTAATTATGCTAAATGTTTGACCTCATACCTCAGGAATTCTACTGAATGATATTTGAGTACATAAGATTTCGAGTTCTAATTTATGCATCGTGGCTTTGAAATAAATAAAATAAACAGGTTTATCAAACTTAATTTTCTGCATGTAGGCGCGATATTTATACATTTATAACAATAACAAATCAGAGAAGCAAGAAATCTATAAAACAATATGGAGTTATTTTTAAATTAAAAAATATATATATTTTAATACAAAATAAATCAGTTGCAATAAATCCCTTTAAAGAATGATTTTCAACAGAATTCGAAGAGATATTATTTTCAGTTAAGACCGTGAATCTATTCGTACCAAACCGAAATAGAAGTTGACAGTTCAGTATTTTTTATTCTTGTAGCATGATGTGTGAAGGCATCACTTATTTTAAAGAATTATCTTACTTGGATATTCACAAAAATATCGCTCGTCTTTCGTCGACTTCTTTTTATTTCTTTTTTTTTAATTCAAAAGAATTGCATTTACAGCTCTTGAAATCTCGAGTACAAATACAATGTTCTTCATTTCGAAAGCAAATTTGAATGGTCTGAAGTGATAACAAGGGGTATTCATTGTACCCACAAAAAAAAACCCGGCAAATTGAGATTTTTTGAATCCTCAATGTATTTGGAGATATTTTTGTCGTTTCATAAAAAAAAGTCCATTATTTGTTCCCGCAATATTTTTTTTAATCTAGACAATACGATGAAATAACAAAAATAAGGAAAATAGGAATTTAAAAGAGATAAATATAATTTTATGGAAATACTCACTAACACAATACGGGACCAATCACTGAGAGAGTCCATAACATGGAAACTCAACATAAATATGCACCCATATAGTTCTTAACAAAAATATTGAATGGAATACATAATGACTGCATAAACAAAAATACTGTGACGGGGCTTTAACGCGCCTTTCACTAAAATCATCTTGGGGAATCTTTGGCAACAGAATGACATTTCATTCCAACCAACTCAAGAAGAAAACGCGATTATGCAGATTAGGAATGAGTATATATATTGGAGCTTTAGCATTCGCGTGAAGGTCTTAAGGGGAGTCTTAGAAGTCTTCTAGGAAGTATTATAAGAGGCATATATAGAAGTGGGTTCGAAGCTAGAAGGTTGCCTGGTTGCCGGATCAAGTTGGATTACAGTATTATATTGAAGATATAAAGATTGGTAGCTATTCACCGTGGAACATCGGTAAGAGATATAATATTAAACTTTAGTAATAGAGCGGATTCTAATTAGTTAAGAAATCAGCTACAGATATAGATTCGGTGGTTAATTTATCAATAAAGATAGTGAGTAGGATTTAATGCGCTATTTGCTAAGAATTGTAACTCCGTCATATCACTCCTGATCGTTTTCCTATAAGACTTGTGTAGCGTTGCTTAATATAAATTGAGATAATAATAAACTAGTTTTATTACAGAAGCTTTGAGTTGTCAATCTCTTATCCCTACAAACTTAGGTCATGTGGATGAAGAGATGATACCCTCTCAACCAGGGGGGTATCACAATACAGTATATAATGTAATTGAAAAAAATGAACATTTCACATTATAAGTGGATATTTAAAAAAATGCAACTCAATTAATCCACCAAACCCACTTATCTTTTCAATATAAATTCAATGTTTAGAATAATCAATCCTTCTTTTGCTTCAATATTAAAGGCATCATTCATTGTTTTTTCTTCAATTTTTTGAGTATTTTTTTCAACTCCTTAACCCAAAAAATAGTAATAGCTGCAATCGAAATCTCTTAGCAGGTGACAATAGAGCTTCTTGCGTCTTTTGTACAATGTTGTCCCTCTTCAGTTCTTGACCACATATAATGACTAACATGGCTTCTTCGTCAGTTTCGTCAATCTTCATTACAAGTCTTCTTAAATCACTAAGCGACATTTTTGATTCCATCAATGTTGACAGTCTCCGTTTCAGGAAAAAACAACATTTCTTTCATTTTGATTGGTGCATTTTAAAAATAGATCGTTTCACTTGATGGCAGACGTATTCCCCGTTCAGTACATATTTTTAAGATGCCGGACGTGTCAATGTTTGGCTTACTCGCATTATCCATGAGAAGACTTTTTTTTTACAATGTGCCATTTTTAATGACGTTTTGAACCATAGACTAGATTAGAGCTGATAATAATTTTCTTTAAAACCATAACCTCTGTCATACCATCCATTATATGGATACCATATATAGTATTTTTTTTCTTAAGTAAGTCGCCTAAAAAGAGAGATTTTTGTGGCCCATTTTTGCTTTAAAAATTCCTTAACTTCAAGCACAAAACATTTATAGAACCATATATGAAAATTCTCTTGTGTAACCCATGTTCGGTGCTAGTTCATGAAACGAACGGAAAGACTGTTCTTTTTAACATTTTTGAATGTCATTACACACACACATATAACAAGCAACTCTAACATAAAACTACCTGTCCATTTCAACAAATCATAAATGTAAGGTACTGCTCGGGCAGTTTCTTCCAGATGCACATTTTTCTTCAGGCATCACATACATTTTGACGGATGTCGTAACGAAATTAGACTAGTTTCATCTGCTTTAAAGTTTGGTCAGGTGATAAGCATAGCTCATTTTTGCTTTTCAAGTTTGCATTTAAGTCATAAATACCGCATTCAACCACAAATAACCTTTATTCAAATAACGTTTATTCAGTAATTTAATACATATCATTTCTAAAACTTATCCAGTCAACTTTCATTGGCTTTAAAGTTATCTTCTTTGACTATCTGTTTACAAAAACATTTTGACTTTTTTTTTCTCAGTTGTAGCCAGAAACTGAACTCACTCTTGATCTCTATTGTTAAACACCACTAAAAGTTATTTTTATATTTTAGGGGCCTCAGAATTCCTCTAGCCTTATTTGGTTCTATAGAAATAGATTTCATGAAATTTTAAATTTTTTCAAATTATAAATTGTTGATCCGCCAGTATATACGAACGTTGGAGATTCTCCAATATTTGTATCACACTTGTTAGAGAATGAGAGTGTTACCTTTTCGTGTTTCTATCTAGTACTGACATCAGTTTGCTCTGTATTGAATGAGATTTACAAAACTCACTTCACAATCAACAAAAAAACTAACAGCAAACACAAAATAATGACCTATTTATATCTGTGCAGAATACTAGGCATCAAAAAGGAAACAGACTAAGATGATAGAAAGTAAAAATTAGAATTTACATTTTAACAGGAAAACAAACTCGCATTGCCAGAAAGTAAACAGCTTCGGATAACTGAAGGTGTCGGAATATTGTGTTGGACTAAATATCTATCTTCATTACTAGTCAAACAAATACCGTGATACACATATTTACTAACACCCTCCCGTCTTTTCCCGAGCTGAGTTCGAGAAGACGAAACGTAAAATCCTCGCTCATCCCGAGTGTAGCTCGGGCACTATGAGAACTTACATTGTGCAATCGGTCTCACCAGAATTATTTCACATGTGCTTTTTACGGTTTCAAATAATTGAAAGGTACCACTCGGTAGAATTTTCGGCAAAAAGGCATCTTTCCCCTTTTCTTCACGCTTATTTAAAAGACACTTTTTACTACATTCCCCTAACAGAGAATGGTTCAAAATTACGTGGTCCGTCGCCAAAAGCCCTCGTGTAGCTGAACATTGCGACGTTAATATTCAATCAATCAATCAACCCAACACAGAAGAAAACTAATCCAACAGAACAGTGTATTATTTGCTGCTGAAAGAAAACAGTAAAGGGAAGAAATTACTCGTAAGTAGAGGAACAAGATTCTACTGTCCAGATTGCGATATTGGGTTACGTGCAGTACCGTGTATTTGAATTTATCATACACACGATCAAATTTTGATTAATTATTTCATAATCATTTATTTAAATGCATAAGATGTGAATCAAATTTGTTATTCAAGGTAGAAGCTAGGTATTCTAAGCCTTATATTTATGGTTTGAATTGTGACTCCAAAGTCTAACTATTTCTACCATAAAGAAAGCCAACTTTACAGGTAAATTACTCATTTACTTAAATATACATTTTAGCATTAATTTTTAGAAAATTTTGTAAGCGAATGGCGCGGTTATGTTTAAAAAGCTATGAATGTTCGACAATATGCATAAAAAAATTGACCTTTTTTTTATCCAGGGATTAAATGAGCCTGGAAGGTGTTAAAAGCTATTATTTTAGTTGCGACTTAATTAGCACTACTGTGATTAAATAATTAGTAATGATGCTGTAGACAAGTTAAAGTCGGAAACCACGTTACCAACATGTGTAAGCCTAACTTTAGAATCCAGATTTCACATTTAAGAATCCAGCCTGCGGAATAACGAATATTGCTGGATTTCAAATTCCTAGACATTTAATTTAATTCCTCCTCGAAAAATTCATGAGGTGGGGTTTTTAAGATATTTCGAGAACGAAGTACCAAACTCAGCCTTGTCACTTGACGAAATTATTAATCAATAATATTTGTCTAGTTCCAAGGAAATTTTAATTTAAACCAAACCAAACATCAACTACAAACACGTAAATAATGGTCATTATTAAATAACTTGCTTGAAATATTGACTCTTTATTTTTAAATTTGTTCATCCTCTGCAGATTTCATGCATATATTGAACACGACGTTAATATTTTAAAGATTTTTTTTCCCGTGAAACATATAGCAGAGATATATCCTTTTAAAATTCCAATGCATAACGAAAATCATTTCGAGGAAATGACTTCGATAAAGCTGAGAAGGAAAGAAAAAAATATTTTCGTAAAAAATATCGATGGGGAAACAGAAACAATATTAATGTTCTAAAGCTAATCTATAGCACAAAAACAAAATATTTGTTCTTTCTAGTGAGAAACCATATTTAGCGACTATCAATGATAAATTCGTTCAGCTTTTACAGCTGTATCGGATGTCAATAATCAAATAACAAAAACATAAGGGAAACCCCGATTACATTATGTTCTAATTAGCTATTACAAATTATTTTTACACTGTTTCTATTACAAATCTTTAATTTAAAGTAAAAGCTAGTAATGAAAGCCATCTTTAAAAACCACATATTTCCAGTGTTAATATAAGAATAAATAACACATTCTTAATAATTCGCTTACAATAAAAAGAATTTTTTTTACACTATTAATATATATATATAAACTACATATATTTATAATATTAAAATTAATTACATGTTTATAACATATTAGTAATTTGTCATATGTAACACCTAAGAAAATAAAAGTTCAAACTCTATTTCCGAGTTTGATGTCAAACATAAAATGAATATTTATTAAAGAAAAATTACTTTCCGTTTTTTTTCTCTGGAAAAAAACAATCAGCT
>BMAV01003456.1:0-17620 GCA_019973955.1 Trichonephila inaurata madagascariensis
CGCTTTTGGGGTTATTGAATTGCAAAAAGCAAAGAAAAAAATCTTTGTTATTTTCTGTTTGGCACATACAACACCTTAAGTGAATATCTTTGCTTGTATGTTTGTAATTAATATTTGAAAGCATCAAATCTGTAATATAAAGGGAGACTGCCTTATAACAAAGACTACTGAAAGAACTAAGAACAAATCATCACAGATGAATGAGGTTCGATAGGGGTGATAAAAGAACTTATAGGGGATTGTGAGATAACTGTTATGATATAGAGCTTACACCCGCTCATATTTTTGACTGTCCAGCTATCCATGCTGCTCTACAAGAAACAGGGGTCCTGTCTTCTTCAACAAACCTCCATGGAGATCAGGGGTGTCCAACTCTCGGCCCGCCAGTACGTAAGTTGTGGCCCGCCTACTCTTTTTGAAAATTTTTTAAATATCAGATTTTTAAACTTTTTTTCATTTTGAAATTTATGTATATATATATATAAGATTATTATTATTATTACCAATTCTTGTTTTAAAATAAATCCTTTTTGATAATAGAAATGTCCTATAAATTAAAATAGATTTATATTTTATCAAACAGTTACATTTGATTTTACTATAGTAAATTACTTTTTTTAATAAATTTTGAATTGCATTATGCATATCATTTACTATGGATGGTACATAATTCTCTGTGTATGCGACTTTCGTTTCTCCCTCTCCTTTTCTGTTTGGAATACCCAAAAAGCAAGAGGCAGTCAGAGATGTTTTTTAAAGTTTAAAAAAGTATTCAGGATGGTAAAGATAAAGGACAATGTATACTTAATCGTCTGCGCGAATGATATCACTATCAAATTTCAACAATGAGTAACGAAAGATCTATTCAATAGGAACACCGAAATTTTCAAGAAAATGGCAACTGTAATATTTTAAACATTATTTGATCATTGCATTAGTACATTATATAAACATTATTATATTATCTATGTCTGTATACATGAAAAATAATGCAAACAATAATAATAACTCATTTTGTTTTAAATTTTTACTCCAATAATCCTTTTTTGTTTCCAAATCTGATATAAAGGTATATATTTTTATGTGTGGCCCGAGATTGTAATGCTTTTCCGAAGTGGCCCGCAAGGTCATTTGGGTTGGACACCCGTGATGTAGATAATATTGAACAGATTACCCGAAAAGTCATAGGGGTCCATGGATGTCTGATTTGGTCCCGTCATGGAAACGATATCACCATCATCATCAAGTGCAGTCATACTTTTCGGACAACTGGTACTTCGTTCAGCTCTTAAGAGAGAAATTTATTCTAGTCTCTTAACTAAACTAAATGGTCTCCATCTTATACCTGATGATTCTGTCTAATAAAAACTCAAACCCCTTACAACAGTGTTTCTCAAGCTGTGGGGCGCGCCCCCCTTGGGAGGCGTGATAACTGTACGGGGGGGCCAGGCTTTGAAAGTCGAATGCAAAAGATTATTTGAAAAAATTAATTTACGAAAGTAAACAAACAAAAAATTCCGCGCAAAAAAAAATAAAATACACATTTACACTTGTATTATTACACTAAAAATTGTATCGGTGTTACACAATTATTTTATTATTTTTTTTAACAATACTAAGTTAAGAACGTTTAATAATTACCAGTAACCCATGGGATTGTCCTTTATAAAAATTATATACAAAATTTAATACAAAACACTTATCTTGATAATTTGTATGGTTTTAAAAAATTTTTTTAACTGCCACAAATAAAGTTACACTATTAGCTCCCGTCAACCGTTTTCCACACGTTTTCTGGTATATTGGGGAATAAAAAAAATAATCTGAAATAAGTAAACCTTGGTAAACATTATAAGGTCCTTTTTTGAACCCAAAAACCTTCGGAATAATTTTATGGATAGCAGTGCACAGAAAAATCGTAGAAAGACGTATATATACGTCAGGGGAAAAAAATTTTTTGGAGCAAACGTTTATATACGAAGGTGGCACTTAAGAGGTTAAAGTCGTATCTCATTTTAGCCTAAAAGTATATATTATTGAATTCAATACATTGTTTTTGTGTGAGGGGGCGATGAAAAGAATGATTTTTGGGCCCAATTGAAACTTTGAAAAGAAAAAAATTGAATTTGACATTGGGCCTTTGGTATTTTATCGTTATCTGAAAATCCCTTTGTAGGGGGTATTAAAACCTGTTATTTTAAATTTTCCTTTGGGGGTTTAAAAAGTTTGAAGGGGGAATACCACCAGACGCTTTTGTTTTAAATTTTTTGGGAAAAATTATGCTTTTTGTCAGAAAAGTCTGTTTTATCTTCTGGGCTAAGTTAAATTAAAATTAATCGTCAATTGATGGAAATTTGGGACAAAAAACTCCATTAAAAATTTAAAGGAAAAAAGAATGGAAATAAGTCTGAACACAGAATGGAATAAAATTTTTTTTTGAAAAAAAGTTACTTACAAATTTTTCTTTAAAATTACGGAAAAAGTCTCGGTTTGGGGAGCAGAAGCAAGTAAAAAATTAAAAAGGGAAAAAAAAAGGAAACACAAAAAAATCGAATCAAAAAAGTCCAATTTCAAATAGGTAAAAACCCACTTGATATATTTTTAAGCACAAGGGAAAAAAAATTAACACTATATATAAGTCTATCTCCTCTATTACATCTAAAACCATCGTCATATATTGAATTTAGTTTCTAATGTATTTGCATAAATAAACCTAGGAAATGAACATGGTGTTTGTGGAATAAGAAATACAGGTTAATCAGAATGAAATAAGCACGCAAGAGATAAAATAATCAAGTTTGACAAAAAATAATTAAAATTTTAAATTAATACTCTTTTTTTTTTATGCGAGCTTTTATATTATCGAGAATGAGAATTTTAATGCAATCTCAAAACAGTTATTTCCTATGATAAATATAATAGTTTAAAGTGTTTATGATAAATATGATAGTATAGTGTTTTTAAAAAATTGGAGACCTAGTTTATTATAAATTGTGTCTATATATATATCTGTTAGGTTTTCATGAGATAAATCCATCGGGAATCCCCCTTTCAAAAATTTTATAACATAAAAATTCATACAATCAGTGAAAAACAATTACTTGATTTTTTAAAATTTCTTATGAATCATATAGATTCATATCAACAACATGCAAAAACCTTATAATTGCATTTTTTAAGAAAACATTATTCTTCTGGAAGACAAGGCATTACGCTGTTTTTATAGACACTTAATCAAATTTCGGATGAATCAAAAAAAATTCATACAAGCTGCACGTGGAAAAAAAAGAATTATATGTTTTTTTAAATTTCTGATGATTCCATATAGAGTTCATATCAACAACATGTAAAAACCTTATAATTGCATTTTTTTAAAAAAACATTCTTCTGGAAGATATGGCATTGAACCCACATACAGCTGTAAAAGGCGTATATTTCCTATCATTTTTAAATGCCCTTTTAAGAATACTTTTGGGCATTTTTTATTTTAAAAACTATTACAGAGAATCCTGTAAACTCGGCATTCGACAAACGGCAGTTTTTATAACTCGTCTCTCTTCACTCCCTTGCAGGTCGAAAATCCTCAGGTAGAGAGACACCCAGGACAGGGTATTTATTACGCATTTTTTTAAAAAGAAAAGTAGCTAGTTCTTGCAAAATGAACTACTTAATTTTTATAAGAGACAGCTTTATTCCGTCATAAAATATTTTTTGAAGTGTGTCTTATCAGGTAAATTACTGTATACTATGTATTCATTAATTTCCACTTTCATGGAATACGCTACACTTTCATGAAAAGCGTATATTTCCTTTGTTTAAGGGTATTTGGGCAGTTTATTTTCTGTTTTAATTCTCAAGCAACAATACATAAAATACAGTACAATACAATATTTTCAATACAGCATTTTCTGAAAAAACACTTGAACTTATTCTTTTTTAATTCCATTCTAGAGAAACGGGCATTTTCACAAACTCGGCCACCCTTTTGTCCACATTAGGCCGAGTTTTCGGGACTCTGCTCTGTATTAATATATAAGATTCCGTATGTAATTACTTTTAAAATATAACTTTTTAAATCTTTTTAGGAAGAAATTCTTATCCCTTTAAGGGGGCAAATGACTTGCATAAAAACAACGCATCTAATAATTACTATAAATTAAAAAAAAGCTTTTGAAATTTTTTCGTTTTTCAAAAAAAAAAAATTGACTCTATTTTCTTCTTTTTTTGTTTGTAAACAAACGTTCTGTGAAGGACATGGTTTAATTTTTGGGAAGCAAAATCATTTAAAAAATTTTCATTGACGGAATGCCTAAAATACAACCATCAGCATTGATTTTAACGGAAAATTGATACGTAAACATACGTAAATTAAGAATCATATTGTGGGTTTAAAAATGTTTTAAAATATTGTTTTTATGCTTCAATTTTTCCTTTCCCGAATTCTTTTTCCGTTTTGGAGAAAATTCTTAAACAGCAAATTTAAATGTGGTGTTGCTGCCGTCTAAAGGTTAGGATTTGGGTTAAATTTTCGATAAATTTTTAATGATTCCAAAAAAGGAAAGTTCATTTTTAAATCCATCTTTGTAATTGGGGTTTTAAATTTTTTTGCGGGGTTTTGGGAGGGGTATACACCTCTTTTTGGGGCATTGTCATTGGAGATAGGGAAAAAAACCCCCCAAAAAAAATCAATCTTTTTTGATTCACAAAATAACAACAATTTCTTTAAAAACAGGGGGAAATTTTTGGTGCTAACGCAAAGTAAAACCAACTCCCCGAATGATTGGAGACATAAAACCCGATCCTTACTTTACATAGGATCTAATTTTTTTTCCCATTTAATCTTATTAATTTAATCTATTTATTGTCACTTTAAATTTTTTCCCAATAATATTTAAATCACAAAATTTTTCAATAAAAAAACCCTGTCGTAAAAAATTCCCCCGCTTCGGTTTCACCCCTTTATTTTTGGTTAAAAAAACCTCAACTAAACTTTTTACATATAGTTTTTTTTGAAGGGTTGGTTGTAAAAAATGCAATTGATACCCAAAAGTTTTTCCAAGGGGTTGAAAAGGTACGCGAATAGACATTTCCCCAAAATTAAAGTTTTTCTCTCTTTTTTTCGAAAAAATTTTTTTTTGGTACATAATAAAACCCTCTTTTCAAATTTAAAATCCTTTTTAACCCTTTTCCCCCCAAAATGCTTTTTTGGACTTTTTTTGCTACGGTTTCCCCCTAGTGTCAGCCTTGCATTGGTAGCACCATCTATTGGGGTTTCCCCTCTAAAAAATTCTTAAGGGCATTTGGGGAAAGCTATATCTTATTTTTGACAATTTGAGATTTTACTTTTTCAAATTGTATGGTTTTCCTTTCAAAAAATACCTTACTTTAACCTCTAGGGAAATTAAATCTTAAAACCTATTTTTAAATATCATTAAAAACTGGGCCCTTCCCCATTTGAATGGCGAAAAATTAAACAAAGTACGTTTTGTTAAAAGAAAAAGGGTTTATATAAAAAACATTCCTTTTTTTAAATTGAGCCTTTTTTTTTTTTTTCCTGCGATTAGAAACCTCACTGTATACATTCAATCAATTTATCTCAAAAGTGTAAATTTGATGTTCGATGTACCTTTTTTTTGAGAAACTACTTTCAAGGTATGTAAATTTTTTTATATAATTATAATGATGGTTTTTTATATACTAAAGGGCTTTTGTAAAAAACTCAAAATTTATTTTTCAAATTTTTTGGTAATAGGGTTAAAAGAAATGTTTTAAAATTTTTAAATTATTAAAAAAATTTAAAAATTAGCAAAAACCATTTCGTATAATGAAAGGAGTTTTGTATGAAAAAATTTTAACAGTACCCATAACAGATTTTGGAAAAAATCATCGGAAACAGCCAATTTAACATTGTCGTTTATAAGAGGTTTTCCCAAATCCCTTAACTCTTGGAATATTCAATTCTGTTTGTTGGATCTAAAACCTCTGTGATTTTTTTCTCGGGTATCAAAAAATTGTACCGGGGTCCAGTAATTTAAAAACACATGCATTGATTTTCCCTCCCGAAATCTATCGACCTGGGCGGAATAGAACCGGAATTTTACGTGGGCCTCCTCTAAACCACCCAGGGTGGGTTTTCATATTTGTTTTAATCAGGAATCGCCACTTACTTTACTTTTTCTAATTTTTAAAGCCCAGTTGTATGGATAAAGACAGTGGAATATTGGCTGGCTGGATGCCCAAATTTAGAAAGAAGCAACATAAATAAATTATGGCTAGATATAAGTAAATTTTTCATTAACAAAAATTTTATGTCCTCAGAAATAAAAATTAAAGGTATCAATAAATTTATAATTAGAATTTTTTTACCTAAAAATCACAGAAGTAGACACATGTATACAGTAATGCAATAAAAAACAAGTTTTAAAGGTTCATAGATTTAATTTATTTTATTATTATTCATGGGAGAAAAAGCGAATGTCTTACATCATATTCAGAATTGTCACAACAATTTATAAGAAAACTGCAATACCATCTAAAGCAGTGTTCTCCAACCTTTATCGCCGGACGGTCAACGTTGGATAATTTTTATTTTTTAGTTCGATTTACAGTAAAGGCATGTATTTTTAGTTTTTTTTAATTATTATTTATTCATACACTTTTTTTAAAAAATTTTTGCCCCTCTCCCGAAAAAAGTCTGCCCATCTCTGAGTTAGAACAAAAAAATTTTTTTCGCATGCACGAGTTTTTTTTTTTTATTTCCATTTTCGGAAAGGCTGGATAATTGCTTATATTATGATTAGAAATTGGTGGGAAAAAAACCCATCGTTTTTTTTTAGAGTTACTCTTGATATTTTAGTCGTTAAATCTGGAAATGGGATCCGGAATTAGTCGCCAAACCTGAAAATGATATATAGAATTAGTCACCGAATCGGTCATGGAATTAGTCTAAATCTGGAAATGGTATTTTTGATTGGTCGCCACATCGGGAATTATCCTGTCTCCGATTACCCTGATGGACAATGGAACTAAATTATGAAAGTGTTTGCCATCCGGTCCTGGCAAGTGCGTAAAATTTTGAATTAATCTGATTTTAAAAGGGTGAAAATCGGTTGAAAGTGCGTTACATCAAGGGAAACATAAGCGTGTTAATAAGGGGTGGCGTTATACGGCGAATAAACCTAAAATTAAAAATAAGGCTTGAAGTAATAAGGGGGCGCATTATACCGGCGTTATACGCGTTTTTATTATAAAAAGCTTCTAAATAATATTTTTAAAAAAATATAGTTCGGGGCTCTATAAAGAAGTCTTAGCTGTATAAAAGCATAATATTATTATTATAGAAGCATTTTTAATAAAAAGATAATGTTTTGAACATATGTATTTGATGTATTATTTTGTGTATTTGAATATATTTGAATATTCTTCCTGCATTTTTTGCTAAAATATTGCATTTAAGGCTGTTTTCGCCATATGTACGATAACTTGAACTTTACGCGAAACACATTGCGGACAGAAAAAACGTCTCAATTTTTGTAAAAAATCGTGACCTTTTAACTCATGCATTTGTTTATATTATAATGTTTTTAAAATTTCAAAATATTTAATAAAGAATTAGTTTTTCCTTTTAACATGTAAAAGGATAGCTAATTTAGCATAACGATACAGGAGAATAAATGCGAAACACTTTTTTAAGGGAAAAAAAATGTGTCAACTCGGATAAAAATGAGTAGTATGTTAAAATAAGTGATTATGTATAGGAGAGGGAAGCTAGAATATAATATTAATATTTGAATGCTTTTATTTTTGAACAAATATTTCGAATTTGGGTCCTATTCTTTAGCATTAACTGAAGACAGCCTTATTTTTTATTGTAGTTATATTCTTAAGGAATTCGACTACTTGCGACAACTTTTTTTTAAAAAAAGGTGATATGGAGATTTGTTTGTGGTTTTTAGATTTATTTAGTACATTTTAAGAACAAAAGGTTAAAATTAAGAAGAGGGAAATAAATTATTACTACTAAAATAGGAAAAAATGGGTAAAAATTGACAAAAATTCCATAAACGGGTACAAATAGTAAATGAACAAATTTTCAATTTTTCAGTTTTGATGTATTACTTTCCTTTTCCATATTAAATTAATTTCAGGATAAGAGGTATTTTAATTTTTACAAAAACTATAGCATTTTATCTTAGCTATTACATGAAATTGCTTAAGAAAACACTGATTATATTCACATAAAGAACTCTACATTTTGTAATAAAACAGTGATTGATAAATCTGAAGGTCAAAACACTTCTACTGTTATACAGAACATACACACAAAATTTCAGCAAATTATTTTCAAAACTTTTGAGCAATCGCTGTTCCCGTTTGAGCTTTTCGAAAAAAACACATTTCGAGGAAAACCAATTTTAAAGTTTGACATCTTGTGTAAAGTTATGGCATCTGCTTTTACTAAAACACTTGTAGTTTTGATTCTAGTGAATGGAAAATAAAACACTTGGTATTTTTATTACGCTAATAAGATAGCCTATAAAATAAAATCATAAAATATTTTTTTTTATCAATTTTTGAAAAAAATCATGATTTTAGGGTATTTGGATACCTTAAAACAATATTTTATGTATATTCTAATTCAGGTGAAACTAAAATTCCACGTTCTTAACGCAGTTGGATGCCTTACTTATAATTATCTTGTTTGTTCAAAACATCGGTTCATCAGACAGGAAATCATAGAAATAATAACACTAGGATGTCGTTTTAACGTACCTGAACAAAGTGGTAATGGACGTTTTTCCCCAACCACAAAAACATTACTTTTCTGGGAACTTGTGTGTTATTGATATCTATTTTTATCATAATCATCTGAAAAATACTGGTAACTCATCAAAGTCTTACATATTTTAATTTTGTATTATATTCGAAGGCCATTTCTTATTTTATTTTGATCGATGAACGCAGAAAAAAAACTTAAAAATTTATTCCAAATGTTTAATGTTTTGCTCCAAAAATTTGTTATGTGGTTATTCAATAATAAACATCACCATTGTGAACTTGGAAATAACGATTCATTTAAAGTAAGATAATAATGTCTATAATGGGTTACCCTATTATTCAATGATCATACTCTTATGAAATTTGAAAGTTTGTGTGTGTATGTGTTATAGTATTCTACTTTTTATTTATATATTTAACCACATATATACCGTAAAATCGGCGTATAACGCGCACTTATACTTCCAAGTTGCATTTTTTAAATTTAATTTTAAGGTACATTCACCGTATAACGCGCAACCCTTTTTCTACGAAGGAAACTGCAATGTACGTTAGTAATGCTATTATGTTTTAAAGCCATTTATTTGAAGTATTATCCCAAGATTTTGAAAAAATAGTAAATTTCTAAAAAACAACCTTAAAAGTTCATGAAGTATGTCATTTCTTTTAAATATACAATATTCCGATCATTTGTAGAAGTCTAAGTTTTTTGTATGCACATTTATTTTTTTTTATTTTTTTTTTTTTGGAAATTATCAAACTATCATTTTTATACCCGGCGTATAACGCGCACCCGTAAATTTCAATCTTATTTTTTGTGTTAAAAGTGCGCGTTATACGCTGGATTTTACGGCATATATATTAAACTCAAATATTTTATGCACATTGAAATAATTTATAAGAAAAATGCATATAGAACACATGAGATGAAGTACAGTCAAGTTATACAAAGATGGAGAAAACCTGTATAAATATTTAAATCTGTATAAATATTTTAATTTATATAGACTTTTATAGAGAGAGAGAAATATTTTATAAGAAATATTTTAATCTGTATAAATACCTGTATAAATATTTTATAAGAAATATTTTAATCTGTTTAAATATCTGTATAAATATTTTAAAAGAAAGTCGTTTTAAATGTTAAAAAATACAACACAAAATCGAAAAATTAGATCCTATAGACCAGTGTTCCCCAACCTTTTTGTCGTCGCGGACCGGTCAACGTTCGTTAATTTTATCACAGCCCGCTGAGGGGGAGGACGTTCATTGTTTATATTTTAGACTGTTTTGATTAAATAATTTTAATTTAATTGTATTTAATCATGTTTTCACAGAATAAAATACACTCACTTCCCAAAGTTAAGCATGAAGATGTAAAATGCAAAAAAATCAACAAATACTGCTTTGATTGACACAAAATTTAGCAGTAACGTAGCATATATATTTATACATAAAACAAAATCAATAATTATATACAGAAATAAAATCAATAATGAAATTTTGTTGGTTATCAGATAATGTCATACTGGAACTTAAGCAAATTGTATAAAGTGATGAAAATAAACAGCATAAAATTAAAAAGGACATTAATAGGGTATGTGATTCCCCTCATCTGTAATGCAAAGTTTACACTTTTCTGACCATGCTTTCAATTGGGTGGTCAACCACCTGTAAATTAAGCACAATGCTTAAATTTCTTTTTTCTAGAACAGTTTCAGCTCAATAAGAGGCTGGAGGTGGAAAAGAAACGATGAGGAATACAGCTCGGCCGGAGGCATCTAAAAGATTTTTCAATAGGTTAAAGGTGGGGCGAATATGCTGGCCACGCCATACACGCTTAATCCCTTCACTCTCCAGGTGGTCATCGACGATGTCAGCTCTATGGGGACGTGCGTTATCGTCCATTAAAACAAAAGTAGGGCAGACTGCGCAGAGTACAATCTCTAATGGGTTCTAGGACTTCCATCTCGATTTCCGGACAGCCATCACAGAACCTCGTTTAAAGATGTGCAGGTCGGTGTGGAAGTATCTAATGGAAATCCTGCCCACACCATAATGCTACCGCCTCGGAATGCGTAATGTTCGAGAGGGATGTTTTGGGGCTGATTGCGTGTTCCTTGTTTACGCCATATATACGCTTGTCATCTGTGGCTCACAGAGCAAATCTTGACTCACAAGTAAGCATGACATTGCCCCAGTCAGACACAGTCAATTTCCATGTTCCCTGCACCACTTTAATCGTGCCTCTCTTGATTGGACGGATAGAGGAAACAAACTCGAGGTTTCCGGGCATACAGTCCATTCATATGTAATCTTCGGCATACATTAGCTGCAGATATAGCCTTACCAATGGACGTTGTAACCATAGATGTCACACGTGTGGAGGTCGCTCTGCAATTTCGCTTGGCTACAATAGCAATATATCGATCTTCCGCGGGGGTTGTAACCCTTGGGCGACCACCTATGGGCCTTCGGACAACTGTCTGTGTGATTTGGAATTGTTTCCATAAACGTGAAATTACAGAATGATGAACGCCGAAGAAAAGAGCAACATCTGTGATCGATTGTCCTGCTTCAATGCTCCCATATCACGACAGCACTCGAAATCTTCCATTCGTTTTCTGGAAGTCATAGAAACACGTATGTCTTGAAAACAAATTGTACGAAAGTTTTAAACACCTTCTATTAGCACTTACACAATCAACTTCTGTAAACCGTCATAAAGCTGACTTCTTATAAAACTGCCCTTTTTGCATATTTCTTGACATGAAAGCACGATTGGCTGTTACCTAACATATTTGCATACTTACATCTACCTCTGCAGCGAATTGCATCCTCTTCAATTCTGATTGTCTTCCGGAAATTAGCATTTTCCTCTCCGTGCTTAACTTTTGGAAGTGAGTGTATATCTACATCAAAAAGTGAATATAAAGGAGTTTAACAAGGAATATAAAGGGGTTTTCATAAAAAGTAGTCCAAATCCAAGAAAAATATACCACAGTAAATAACAGGGAAATAATTTAATGTTTCTTATACGGACCGGTAGTATTTGATCCACGGACAGGCGGTTGGAGACCACTGCTATAGACTATTTTAATTTAGCAAGTTTTGCTTCCGATTGGAATCTGTGTTACCTCTTTTTCTCATTTACATATAGTATCAGATAACAAAAACTAAGTTATTACTAACCTGTTTTCATTAAGGTATGCGAATATGTTCAGAACCGTTATTTAAAAAAAGCGCATAAATGGATAATTTTCATGATATTTAGTGTCACTTAGATTAGAGAATACATGTATAAAATTGTTTAAATACAATATTTCGGCAAAAAATTAGAATAACCTTTTTTTTAAAATGTTCTCTTTTTGTGAACAATGCTTCTATTATAATAATATTTTGCCTGTATATAGCCCAGACCTCTGTACAGAGGTTCAACTATATTTCTTGACAAATTCCCATTATTTTCATAGTTACAACCCATTGAAATAATTATTGGTGTTTTTTTCTTAAAATTTCTCCCCTCTGTTATAAAACATAAACCACTTCTAAGTTACATAATTCAATAACTTTAGTTGAGCGTCTGTACAGAGGTCTGAGCTATATACAGGCAAAATATTATTATAATAGAAGCATTTTTCACAAAAGGAGAACATTTTGAAAATAGGTCATTCTATGTTCATTTTTTGTCAAAATATTGTACTTAAATAACTTTTTTATTGTAATACTATTCTTAAAACAATTTTATATACATTTTTCTGATCTAAGTGATATAAATATCATAAATATTATCCTTTTTATACGTTTTTTAAAAATCACGGTTGGAACAAAATGGATACCTTAAAGAAATTTTAAAAAAAAATAGTTTATAATAGAGGTGATGTGTAAATATTGGGGTTAAAACTTTAAAAGAGAATTTTGGGTTTTGTCGATTATCCCCCGAAATTTCCCGACGGGTTTTAAAAATAAAAATGGGGCAAAAAAAGGGCTGATATATTTCCTTCCATTCAACAGTTAAAAACACCTTCATGATTATATGGGACACTCATTTGATAGGAGGGTATAAAACAGAGGTTGCAGAATAGAAAAAAAATGGATTAATATTGGGAGACAGGGGAGATATAGTCCCCTCGTGCCGATATACAGACCATACTGGAAAAATGAGAATTTATGAGTTATTGTGGGGAAAATTGGTCTCACTTGTTCAGCAACGCTGTTTTCAGGCTTTGAATGGTTCTCGGAGGGGAGTTGTGAGTTGCAATTACTTTTCCTAGAGCGTTTCATGCATGCTTTATAAGGTTGAGGATTGGATATCTGACTAGCCAAGCTATAAAGCGAATATCCTCACTTTCCAGAAATCCATCGACCTATGTTCCTCGTTCTTTGTTTCTAAGCTCTATGTCCCTCGCTTTATCATCTATTAAAATAAAATCAGAGACAAATGCACTCAGGAAAAGGCAAACATAGGGCTCCAAGACCTCATCCTTGAGCCTCAAAGAAGTCACAGTGCCTCTTTCAAAGACATGGAGATAAAGTACGTCGAGAATATATGGAGAGAATCAGGAACCCTCTACCCCTGCCCTCCAATATCCAAGAAATCGTCCATTAAGATAAAGGAGGCTTGATGGTCTGAACAGGCATTATGTTGGATAGTCACAGACATTCCTTTGCAAGAGACACTGTGACTGCTGTGAAGTATAGGGATGAGGTCTTGGAGCCCTTTGTTCGCTTTTTCCCGGATGCAGCTGCCCCTTATTTTATTTTAATGTAGGACAACGCAAGCTCATCTGGTCGAGGAATTTTCCGAAAGTGAGTATATTCACCGAATGGTTTAGCCAGATAAATCTCCAGACCTCAGACCTGGACGCTCAGTGAATGGCAATTTCAACTCTCAAACTCCCTCTGAGAACCATCCAAGACCTGAAAACAGAGTTGCTGAACCGTGTGATTAATTGCCACAGGAACTTATACATTCCCTAATTTCCGGTTTAAAATTACAGTGTGAGGCCTGTTTTTCTGATAGAAGGGTCCATACCCCCTGTTGACCAACTTTTTTTTATTATACACCAAAACTGCTGTTTTATACCTTCCGACTTTGATAAGTGTTCCGCACGATCACGCTTGTGTATTTTAACTGCGGAATGATTTTTTTGCACTATATGAGCCCTATATACATACCCAGTTTTATTAAATTCGGACTAGTAGCTCTAGAGAGAGATAATCAACAAAATCTAAAAATTCTCTTAATCTTGAATACCAAAGTAATAAAGCTTTGTGAGCATTAATATTCTGTTTTTTGGATCCGTTTCAATCTTTTGTTAATATTCATTTCGAGAATTTACAGAAATGTAAAGAAAAATAAATTGTGTTTTCTTAATTTATAATGACTCTTGAGGCTGCATGTGATATGATTGCGGGTTGGGAATAGAATTGCGAATTGCTTTTACACCTTTCCATATTCTTAAAAAATATATATATTGCGAATCATGCAATGTTCTTTTGAGTCGTAGTCAAATTGCCGTTGTAGTTTCAAGTCCGGATGCCATTGAAAATCCGCCGTGTAGAGGAGCTGATGTACATTTAATCTCTATCGAGGTTCACAATTTTTACTTTAGCATGATGTGGAAGTGTGACGAGTGTTTTGCAAGTTCAGACGTCGTCTTCGTCCCTTGATCGTGGTTCAAAAATTATTAAGTTCATTGCCAATAGTTATTGTGCGACTTCAAAATACAACTTTGAAACTGGTTTATTCGCGTTCTTCCTACTAATAATCCTCTTGGGGAATAATGGATCCTAAGGTAACCAGGACATCATTCACATTGAAAAAAAATCGATTTTTCAGTTTTAGTATTAAAAAATAGTGCACAGTTTTCTGAATCTAAAAATGTATAACTCTTATATGTTCTTTGATAAAATAACCTTAAAATATGAGAAAAGTAATTGAAAAACACTTAAATGAACGTTTACAATTTCACTTTTTCTCTAAAGCCGGGGGTTGGCATTAAGTCGATCGCAGTCGACCGGTGGACTGCCAAAACACTTTGAGGTGACCGCAAAAAGATTTTAATTGCTAGTAAGTATAGACAAAAATATTTAAAGGGGAAGTATGCGGGGGGGAAATCTTTTTGACTATAATAACAAAAACTAACTTGAGATAAAAACGTTTTACTTTTTTATGTATTTTGAATTGTATGATAATAAATGAATCATTTGATATTATTATATTTGTTGCTGTTATTATGTTTGTATCCTTCGTTTTGCTTCAAACGGAGTTTTAAAAATGTTAGCTTTTTTATTCTTGTTCTGTAGATAAGTACATATTCCGTACTTGTTATTAAAATATTGTAGACCTTTTCCTAGCTCAGCACACCAACGGCACTAGGTATTGGAGCCCACAAGAATTTTTCAAGGGGGAGGGAGGGTTTGAGGGTCGAAGGTGTACTATTCCCATATCATACCCTAATATGCAGCCAAACATATTTTTTGATTTTGTTGATTGTCGGGAACAAAAAAAAACAGTAAAATATAGATTACTGAAAGAGTAATCAGCATTAACTAATAAAAGAATATATATAATAACAAATATTTAAATAAATTTTACGTGCTATATATATGGGATTATAATCAATCGAAAAAAAAATCAATGTCTCTGACGGAGGGTTCGGACCCATGAATCCTCCCCTTACTTGTGTGCTCCACTGATACTGGGTGGACCGCGACACCTTGAAAGAATTAGAAATAGCCCGTACCCTGGAAAAGTATGCTCACCCCAGCTCCAAAGCATTCTTTTTTGCTTTTAGGTACACTTTAAAAAAAAAAATTATTGCACTATAGGGGGTGGTTCCAAAATTTTTTATTTCTATTCAGGATACATGTGCATATAGTGAACCTAATTGTTTTTAGTTTAAGTAGTGTATAGCGTTTTTTTTTAAAAAAAATAGTTTTATATATGAAAAAGGGGGAAAAATAAAAAAAAATATTCAAAATTACTAAGTTTTATAATTTTTTCAAAGAAACTATCTTAAAGTGTTTTACTTAGAAAAATAAGTTCACTATATTTTGTGTATTGTTTCATACATATGCAAAAAATATTTTACATATTGAAGAGAAACATTTTTAAAAAATGGTACCTAAACATAAGTATGTAATATGAGATATCAAAAATTATGTCCAACTTATAAATTAAGCAGAAAAAAACATTTTTAACTAAAAAATTATTTTTTTTATTTCTACAGAATGATTAAAATATCTTTATTAAGATCACAAAAAAATCTAAGCTCTATTGGAAATTTTTAAAGATATATGTCCCAAAAACAAATAGTGTTATTTGTGGCATTTTACTCTTTCGAGCATGTCCTGGTACCCTTAAATAATATTCTAATGAAAACCTTCCTCCGAAGAAGAAGACGCAATTTATTCAAATCATGGCTTGTATTAAAAGATTTACTCTCGAGGAGAATATTTTAGAAGCTAACAGGATAGCAACTAGTGATTAACGTAAAGCTAGGCGAGGGCGTTTCGTAGATTATTTGATTAATATTAAGATTCACGATTTGGTCAATGAGTTGTTAAATTGGATTCGGGTCGGTTTGAAAAAGATTACTTTAGAAATTATCTTCAGATATGAGAAGGTGTATTGCCTGAATTTTAAGTGTAAGAACCCGATTTAAAATTTATATTCCACTATCTGTCTAACACGTTTTTGGGTCCCATATTTAATAATTGGGCATTTTTTAATTAGGTTGTTGATATTTGTTACGTTGTTGAGAATTGTTGATAAATAGAGTTTGTATTGACTATGGCTAATCTTCCTTCTACCCTCATAGACTAATGGATTGGTTCACTTATCCATTATAACTTTAAGAAACAGTAAATCGATGAGTGCAGCAAATATTTTATTAATTTTTTTGAAGAAAAGATTTTTTTTTCAAATTTTGAGTCATCTTACGTAAATGTTAGGTTACACGAAACTTTGAAACTGTTTAATTTATTTAAAAATTAATCATGCAACCAAGCAATTTTTCGATACTAAATTTTTTTTCTTCTTTTCTTACCGAGAATAAATAAAAACCGTGAACATGTTAGGCCTATTGCCTTTCTAGAAGTGTTCAGTAACATGTTATGAATAATAAGTATGTTACGAAAGCGTAGCCACAAAACCATACCAGACGTGCATCGATATTTAGCGTCACAACTCCATGCCACAATGTAATAATTTCAGGAAAAATGACGAATTGTTAAAAATAAAAATAGACTGGAAATTCCTGTTTCCTCAATAATAGAAAAACAGGGAAACGTTTGTAAGAGCCATGTGTATTTCCGCAGACTTTGATTTTCATTTTAAGCCATACTATAAAAAATAATATGGCGTACTATTCTAATTCTTGATTTTTTTGAAAAATAAAATTCCCTTAGGTAATAATAGAAAATGAATATTTTAATATCTAGCACTAAAATAATTAATGTAATGCACAGTTGTTTCCAAATATTATCTTTAAAGTACCCTTATAATTTTTCAAAATTTGAAAAGATAAAAAAAAAAAATGTTTCAAATTAAAATAGTAAAAAAAAAAAATGTTTTAAATTTCCTTCAGTTTTTGAAATTCAAGCTTTACATATTTTAATGATAACAAGTTTTCAAACTATTTTTTTTCTTACCCTCAATAATGGGATTTCCTTTTATCTCGGTTTTTTAATAAGTCTTAGAAAAACCCAATTCTTTCTGGGAAAATTCATATTATGGGATTCTGTAATAAAATTGCTCCACAAGATTCTTGTGAACAATTCCCCGTTTTGAAAATATGCAGGATATGTTTGCGTATGAAAGTGTTAATAAAACTAA
>BMAV01003458.1:0-19229 GCA_019973955.1 Trichonephila inaurata madagascariensis
TAAATTGTATCCTCATTTAAAATTTACAGTCGAATTATATGAGAAGCGACAACTTAGAGTACCTTTAGTCCAGACAGAGTTTGTTCCTGAAGAACCAATGGCGGTAGAGGCCGAGACAGACCCGTGTTCCTCACCAATCAGAAATTATAGAGGGGGGGTGTGTGAAAGAGACCCTCTCAAGGGGTTTAAAGTGACGGTTCGGGGACTTCGGGCGAGACCAGCGAAAGAGTTTGCGGGGCAGCCACACCAACGTTTGGACTTCTGCGATAAGAGAGAGAGAGATCTGGGTTAGACTATGGTGATGGGATCAGAGATCGGGAAGAACTAAAAACTAAGATCTAGACTTAATACTTTCACAGAAAAAGGCAGCGAAGGATAGGCCTCTCCCTCCGTAGAGGTTTTGGACTTAAAATCGTTTGTGGCTTAAAGTACTCACGCTGACTTGGTATGAAAGTCTGGAGAATGGGGTGCCAGCTCAGGTTTCCTTTCTGTCTCTAGACTGAGGCTCAAGATTAAGAGATCCGTCATCAATAGTTCTCGTGTTGTTTTAAAGCAGTGTTTCTCAAACTGTGGGGCACCCTCCACCCCTAGGGAGCATGAGCATAATGAAAAGTGGAAAATAAAAGATTATTTTAACCAATTATTAATTTGCTGTAAGTAAAGAAACAAAATACATTCTGAGATAATAAAAAATAAAATATACATATAAACTGGCATAATACACTTACAGTAGAACGTCGTTTATCCTAACTTTTATTATCCGGACCAGTTTTTTTGTCAATTACATGTACTGTATATTAATACGTATTCGAACAGTGCAATGCTCAACAATTGTTTCGCGTAAGGCTTGAAAACGGGAGTCCACAGCACCAGGTTTTAAAAGTTTTCTGCGTTAGAGAAGGCTATGGAGTCGTACGAACAACA
This sequence comes from Trichonephila inaurata madagascariensis, assembly GCA_019973955.1. Classification (NCBI taxonomy): domain Eukaryota; kingdom Metazoa; phylum Arthropoda; class Arachnida; order Araneae; family Nephilidae; genus Trichonephila; species Trichonephila inaurata. The sequence continues at coordinate 925 of BMAV01003458.1, forward strand.
ATCAGAGCACTGTACTACTCAACTACTGCTTCTCAAGAGAATCAGAGACCCTGCAGCGAAAAAACGAAGGTGTACAATGGTACAGCGAAAAAAGCAAGTGATTATTTTCCACAAGGTACAATTGCGACATTTTGCACCTATTTTGCTTTTCCTTCGAGCACGTTTTCCCGCATGGGATAATTTTTAATATTCGCATAGTGTCCGGTTTCATATACTGCATGGATTGCATTCGGTTTTCGGTTATCCGAACGGTGTCCAGTCCCAATTGATTCGGATAAATGACGTTCTACTGTATAAATGTTTCAGTACTGCACAATGTATTTTACAATTAGTTTAGACAATACAAGAACATGGAATACATACAATTTAAGGACATGGGCTTGTCACACATATATAAAATTATACACAAAAATTAACACTTATCTTGATAAATTGTACGGTTTACAACTTATCTCTGAACTGCCAATTTAAAGTTACACTATTCGCTCCCTAATGTCCCCGTTTTCCATGTAGGCACGCGGATATGATGCATTTAGGAGGATGAGGGCGGGAGTAAAGGAATAAATAAGCAAATCCTGTGAAATAAATAAATCCTTTTCAAACACCGTCAAGGCCCTTTCGAAATCCCTTGGAATTATTTTGTGGATAGCAGCTCACAGAAAAGATCGTACTTCGGAAAGACGCATATATAGCATGTCCGGGGCGGGCAATTAACGCTTTGACTGAGCGAGACGTTTATATACGCCGGTGGAAAAAAGTCGTATTGCAGCCTAAGTGTAAAAGCATAGTATTATTAAATTCCATACATTGTTATTTGTATGGAAGGGGGCGATGGAAATTATGGTTGAATATTGGGTCGCAAATATTGAAAGTTTGAGAAGCACTGCTGTAGTATATAACAATAAATTTTAATTTTAAGTTAACTGTTTATCACGTATCAGTACTATTAAATTAATCATTATCGTTTAAAAAGTATATTTTAAGAGTACTTCGTACTTGTAAAAAGTAAGGAAGTACGACTTGATATGTTTGATGTACTAAGATATACATGGATAAACTAAGGATATACTCAACATTTCTAAAAACTATTTCAGTTGTTAAAGAGAAATTGCATGTCCCTTTTTTTTCATAAAACACTTATTGAATATCCGTTAAATCTTTCAGGGGTTTGGGGACGGGAGAGTTTATTTAAAAAATAAAAATCTCATGCATGCGAAGGAAACAGGCGAATAGCGTTGAAAGAAAACTGATACACAAGTAAATTTAATGATCCGTAGTGGCAACACTCGAAACGAGAGAATAAATTCGAGAGCAAATAAAAATCGTTGAGTTTAGGAGTATTCGAGCTGGGAATTGATTACTTCGGAATCAATATCTTCCGATTTTAAACAATAATTTTTTATTCTATCAATGTATATACAGAAAAATAATAAACATTTCTTTAAATCGAAGTTTATTTAAAGAATTCTATCAAATAATTGTCGTTCTTTTTATGTTTTTTTTTTCTTAAAAAGAAAATCTTCCTTTTTGAGAAATTAAAAAAAAATATAACAAATAATAAGAGCACTCTCGTACTAATAAATAAATAAATTTAATTGGTTTCAAAGTGACCGCCGTTTGCAGCCATGCAGAGGCGCAAACGCTTACAGAAATTTTCAACAATGAAACTCAAATCTTTTGCCTTTAATATACCCCATTCCCGCAGAAGTGATTGCTTTAGAGTCCAAAGTTCTGTGCTGTTTAGTTGAGGCCCTGGACTAAAATGGACCATACACTGTAATCCATAGGATTGAGAGCCGGTGAGTAGGTGGTCATTCTTCAGATGATATCATATCTGGAACATTCACCTTCCACCACCCTTGTGTCTTTTTTGCTTTGCAAACTGGTGAAGAGTCTTGTTGAAGCGTCCATTTTGCATTTCCGAAATGCTTTTGGTCCTACGGAAGTACAACAACTTCAATATCCCTCCGGTACACTTTTTGATTGATTTTAACGCCCTCTTCCTCAAAAACCAAAGGTGTTTTAACACTTGCACAAATTCCGCCCCAGACCATGACCCACTTTGGATATTGGTGATGTTCAACAATTGCCGAGGTGTTTGGAGCGTTCACACACGAGATTCTATCGTTTTGGGAGTTGTGAACTTGTTTGAACCGTAAAGAGCTTCTCATCAGTGAAAAGGAATCTCTCCCAACGCTGACTTGCGGGCCCGTCTCAAAAGTTTTAGGCATCTTCGGAGCCGTACATGTTTGTTTGTTTTTTCGGTGAGAAGCCGAACTTTTCGCAACTTGTAAGGCTTCAGTCCAAGCTCCTTTTTTGCTATTCGCTTCGCAGATTTATCACTTATTTCCATGTCACGAGCGATCTGTCTCATGGAAACCCTCGATTTTTCTGGACTCACTTTTCGATGGTCTTACGATTCCTTGAAGTGTTTACAGTGCGTTTTCACCCTCTTCCTGGACGTCGACCATCATTTCCAAGCTCTTTGAAACGGTAGATTAGATCAGACACTGTTTGCCGAGGTACATTCAGCAAACGAACTGTCGTTTTCCTTGCTGAAACAACTGTAAAATCGCAGACCTTTTGCTGGACATTATCAAAAACACAAATCAAAATAAAAACTAAGAAATATAATTAAAAATATTTTATTAATATTAGAGATAAAGAAACATGAAAACACCATTAAAAAGGAAATTCGTTAACTATTCTGGGATGCACGAAATTTCCGAGTTTTTTTTTTTCATCGCACCCTGTATTGAACTATCGAAACTACTGCTAAAGTTTGTTTTAAATGAAGTGTATTCTGTTTACTTTTGTGCTTTTATTATTGTTGACAAATATGTGATTTTTAAAAGGAAAAATTCTGTAAATTACAAAAGTTGACAACAGCTAGGCTCATATACTCTGATAGGCTGGAAACATCAAATTACCTTTATCATGACGTCACATGAATTTATTAATTAATTGTTTGAAAATGATTTTATTTATCATGTAACTAAGACTTCACACGAATTACGCCCATTACTTGCATCTGCGTGGGTTAAAAATATCGAGAGTTTTTCAATAGGTTAAATTCCTGACGATCACATGAAAAATACAGTCACAAGGTTTCCATAAAATGTTAAGCTGACCTCAGACTTGTATGTCTTGTGTCACATGAATTAAGTCCATCTTCCTTTTAACCAATTAGCTGTGACACCCCCGCTTGAGAGCACGCATCTTTGTGTGTCATCCGTTATAAAAACGCGCTATTTAAAACAGTTTAATGGGATATATTTTTCCAATCTTACATTTACGAAAAATCAGTCAAAACTACCGTATTTATTCGAATCTAAGCCGCACTATTTTTCCAGAGTTAATGCTACTGAAAATCGGGGGCGGCTTAGAATCGAAGGCAAAACATTTGTTGGATGGAGAAAGTGAATTTCCACCCATTTCAAGAGGGAAAAAAGTAAAAGTTCATTCTGACAACTTGCATCCATGACTTAGCCCATTTTGCAGTTCATCTCCAGTATTCAGTCCATCTTAAATATCGGTGTGCTCGTATTAAGAAAAACGCGTATACGCTTTCTCTTAATCGCTTAACCCAGCGTTTCTCAAACTGTGGGGTGCGCCCCCCTTGAGGGGCGTGATAACTCTACAAGGGGGGCGCGAGCCTATTGAAAGATCGAAAACTAAAAATAATTCAAAACATTATCAATTGACTGAAAGTAAGCAAACAAAATATTTCTGGCATAATAAAATATAAAATACACAATTACACTGATATAATACACTTATAAAAGTATTTTTACTGTGCAATGTATTTTATTAATTTAACAATACTAAGTTAAGAACAAGTTTGATAATTACCAGCAACCCCATAGGCTTGTATTAACATTTATCTTGATGATTTGTACGGTTTATAATTAATTCCTTAAAAAACTGCCGATTAAAAGTTACGCGGTTCGGTCCTCAATGCCACGATTTTCCACGTAGACGAGAGTATTTTGATGTTTTTTGGGGGGTAGGAGAAAAGGAATAAATAAGCAAAATTCTTCTGAAATAAGTAAATCCTTTGCAAAAACTGTCAAGGTCCTTTATTGTATTCCAAGCATTAGAATAATTTATGGAACAGTGTACAGAAAGATCGTACTTCGAAAGTCGTATATATTTTCGTCCAGAGTTAATGCTTGGATGAGCGAGACGTTTAATACATACTGTGGTGGAAAAGAGGTTAGTCTACTGTAGCGTTAGTAAAAGTATATATTGAATTCAATACAATGTTATTGTATGGAGACGGGGGGAGGGGGCGTGATGAAAATGGTGATTGAATATTGGGTCCCGAGTATTGAAAGTTTGAGAAGCACTGGCTTAACCAGTTAACCATGGTGTTCCAGTTTGAGACTGCACTGTGGCCGCGGTAGCCGAGTGGTATAGGTATCGGCCCGTGGCTTGCCTTATCACGAGTTCGAGCCCAGTACCACTAAAGACCCGCCGTGTAGGGCAGCGATGCACATTAAATCTGTTGAGAGCTGAACGTCTTCCCATTGGCGTGGTGTGGTAGTTAGAAGAGGGGTGCCAACTCAGGTGTCATCCACGTCACTTGACCATGGTTCAAAATGACGTGGTCCGTCGCCAAAAGCCCTCGTGTAGCTGAACAGTGCGATGTTAATATTCAATCAATCAATCGAGAGTGCACAATTGTGTGTGTCACGAAAATCAATCAAGCGATGAAGAGTATACTCGTCCATCACAGAGTAAGTGTCACTGTTACAATATTAGAAAAAAAAGATGGGTTTACTTCATAAAATTACCAATTTTATTACTAATCTTATTCGGGGGATCAAAGTAGGGGGCTAAAAAATAATTTGCTTGTCCGTGGGTTCCGGGGCCGACGGCCTTCCCCAAAAAGAAAGTTTTATGGATATCGTGAATTTGTGACCAAAAAAAACCCCGGTAAGTTAACCGCCGATTTATTTTTCTTCTTTACGACAAAATATTTTCTTTTTTCTTGACACGGAAGTTTGGCCGTAAAAGTCACAGCCCCATGACACTCACACGTCTTTTCTTTAACATGCCCTTTTGGGTATTTTTTTGGGGCAAAAATTTTGGGCAACTTTTTTCCAAACCCAAAACCCCAAAAAGTCAAACTAAGTTAAATGCAAATTAGATAGCTTTGAAATAACGAAGTTTCAGTAATGAGATCAATTTGGGGAATGTTATGGAAAATTGTGGGATACAATTGTAAAAGGAGGGCCAACAGAGGTTATTCCGAAGATAAACCCAAAGGTAAAGGTGAAACCAAGGCTCGCGAAAAGACGCCACCCCCTAGAATCGGGCTACGTTTGGGATTAAGGTAGTATTGATTTTTAAATTTAGGATTGCTTATTATTAAAAGATTAGGCGGGTTAGATATTGATAGTGGCCCGAGAAAAGGTTAATTGGTATTACTTTATTTTTGTGGTTTTGCTGTGATTCTCACATATATAATCATTATCTAATCTGTTAGAGGTTTAAGTTATGTTCAAAAAGTCATATTAAGAGCAAAACTACTTTTTATTCTTGTTGACCCTACACCTGGCTCAAAAGATAATCTAAGAAAGGCCCCGGGGGGTTTTTTCCAAATCATCTTACCAAGAAGCCTCCTTGCCTTTCCCACTCCATTTAAATAAATTCTTTAGGCAGCTTGGCATTGCAGCATTACCCTAACGCCAGGACATGGTTGCAACATCAAACAATTGGCATTTTTACACCATTCGATTGCTAGGTAACATTTAACTAGCAGCTATGAATAGGCTCAACGCTTGGTTGGCGTCACGTATTTGTCCCATTGTTGACCAAACCTGAAGGAACCTTATTGTTCAATTTTGTGCAAATATGTAAATAATTTGTTTTTGGGATGTGTAATCATTTAAAACTCTATTTATACTATTATTTTATGTTAAAATTAATATTCACAAGAACGCCCCCCCTTACGAAATGGTGATTCAAAGGGAACTTGGGGAAATCGGCGTCAACCCAAATTTGGGGGTCATTTTTATAACCGTAGGTGACGGCACCTTTTTGGGTGACCAAGGGGGGGACCTGGGGGTTTAGGGCAACCATCTTTGGCGAGTTCGGGACCCCAGATTCTTCTAGAAATTAGAAAAGAAATACCTAATTTCAAGATCTATAAAGGGGTTTTTTCTTGAACTATCCACGAGGAATATAAATAGAAATTTTCCCCAAAATCAGTCATTTGGGTTTTGACTAGCGATCGTTAGTATTCTCTGATTGCGGCGATTAGGGGTTTAAAAACCCTTTGAACGAGCATTTTTTGGAATAATCTTTTATATACGTGTTTTTGACACCGATAATTGTGTCGAGTGCTGTTGAAGGTGTAAAGACCTTCGGATTTATTCGCGAATATTGCTGCTGAATCTTGTATTTCGAGGATTTAGATTTTTGACAATAAATTCTCTCGCTCTTAAACAACTTTTTTTCTTTTTTGAGACTGATTTGCATAAAATCGGGAACCCCCGACAACAAAACCCTATTAGATAAATAACTTTCCAACATTTGTTTTTTCCTCTTTAAGCAACATCAAAAACTTTATCGTATTTAATAAATAAATCATTATATATATGAAAATTTTTTACGCTGTTTCAGCCGGTGCATACGAGGACAATAGTTCATTTAAATTTTTTTACATGTTTTTATTTTATTTTTATTATATTTTGAAAAAATTAAATACATTAGTTGAAAGATGCGAAATAGTCCAATTTTTTCCATTATCACAAATGTTGATATGGTTTCCCCTTTCTTTCTCAGCAAAACCATTGGAAAACGTTCTTGCCACAGATCTCCCCACACTTTTCTCCCCGATCAAATTTTTTAAAGTACAGATCGATGATTTTAATTCAGGAATGGATGGGGGAAATCAAGGTATGCATTTGTTTTTAAAAACCCCCCATACTCTATCCCCAATGGTAAAATGTTTGATCGTTGTAATATCTTTTTTATTATTTTTTAATGTCCTGTTTTTCCCTTTTAAACGCCAACAAAATTATCTCGCTTCTCAATAGAATCAAATCAAACACAGTCCGTCGTGTGTTTAAAAAAAAAAAAACCCCCAAGAACCTATCTCTTTTTGGTACAAAAACCAAAAATTGTGCGGGGGGAAAAAACCAAAGGGAACTGTTTTCCTTAACACAAATTCGGTCAACCCTCTATGCTCCCAAAAAAAAGGGATTCTCTCTTCACTTGTCCGTCTTGTTCAAAGGGTTTTAACCTTCCCTTTTAAAAAACAGAAACCCCACCTTTGAAGATGGGAGAACCCCAAAACCCCAAACCCCCCCAAACAGTAGCGACATTACAATATGGTGGAATTAAATAACCCTTCCAACCCAAACTATACCACAGCTTTAAGGCAAGATTAACGCGTTGTAAAGTGAAAACCCGCTATCTTGTTAAAAAAGAGTAACCGGGCATTTTTTTTGATGATTGGCATAAAAAATTCGGTAGCATGCCCAGATAAATAACTCAACAAAAACTCTTTTTGAAAAGGAAAAAGGGGCCCAAAAACATTCTGGAACTCCGCAAAAAAACGATTTACTTTGAGACTACCCTTTTTTATGTTCTGGGCAGGGATAGCAAAGGCACGTAACACAATATTTTGGGGACTCCCGCAATGTGAAAATGGTTTCCCCTTTTTTTTCAAATTTAAAAAGGTTCACTATAAATATTACGAAGAAAAACCCCGTTTTTTTAGTGTCTTGCCTCTGTTACGTCAGACTACGTTTTTAAAAGCAAAAATTTTTTAAGCATATCTAGTCAATTTCGTTGCACAACCGTATTTTAAACTTTATTTAAGTTATATTACGATTTTTAGGTTTAAAATCTAGTTCCAAAAGAACAAAAGTGCAAGACAGTAAGTGTTCTGGGAAAAGTGGTATGCGAACATCGTCCGTAAAACGGCATTTTCAAAAAGCACATTACTCTTGTAAAAAAGTGAACCAAAACAAAAATAATTAATAAACGTTTGGAGAGATGACTCAATTCAGCATGCATTCCACTAAAGTAACATCCTAAAAATCCCAATATTAAGCCATTTGTCATCAAAATCAACCCAGAAGTACACAATGTACTTTTAAGGAATTCGTTTAACCAAAAATTTTTAATTTAAGGATTTTTTTAATATTTTTTGGGTTGTTATGTATTATAAATAATTTAAACATATTTTGTGCTCAAAAATTTTTAAAAAAGCAAACCCTTAATTTTTTTAGAAAAGAAATTTTTAATGATTTTTAAAATTACTCCTAAAAAAAATTAGATATATAAATTTGTTTACAATCGTAAATAGTATAATGAAACTTGGATGAATTTTTGTTAACTTTTTTAAATTCAAAATAATTTTTTAAATTTTTTAAAATTTTAAAAAAATTATAATTGATTTAAAAAATTTTAAAAAAAAAAATTTTTTGATTAAAAATATACCAAATGTTAATGAATTGGGGAAAAGGAAAAAAAAATTTTCAAACATTTGGGGGAATGAAAAAAAAGGGGTTTTTTTAAAACAAATTTTTTTTAAACTTTTAATACGGCAGTTTAAAAATTTTATTTCCATAATTTTTTAAAATGCTAAAAGTTCTAATTTCGTTTTTAATTTAAACTTTTTAAATTTTTGGGGGTTAAAAAATAAAAAAAAAGTAAAAAAAATTTAGGTAAAAAAATTTAAAATTTTATTTTTTAGATTTAAAATTAATCACATTCCCCAAAGGAATTAACGATAACTAAAAATTTACAGCTAAAAAAAAAAGTGTTTTTCTTTGTAAATAAAAAAGTTTTTTAGAAGTTGTTTTTTTTTTTTTTTAAAAATTAAAATAATATTATTTGAAGTTTTATTTAAAACCCTTTTTAGAAAAAAGTGTTGTCCTAAAAATTGAAACCCTTTTAAAAAAGGAAAATTTTTATTATTATATTTTTAATTTTTTTTAAATAAAGAATTTTAAATTTTGTGGGGGTAAAAAATCCTTAATATTTAAGCTTATTTCAAAATGCAAAAAAATTTTCTGTTTCAGTTTTAATTGTTGCAAAAATATATATGTTTCCTCCAAAACAATTATTACTTTTAAATAACAAATGAGAAAGTAGTGTAAAAAAAGGTAAAAGTACAAAATTTAAATTTGGGGAAATTGGGAAATAAATTCACGGATTATTGAAAATGGTTTTGTGCAACAAAACATTTTAAATTTTTACCCATTTTTTTGCTACAAAAAAAGGGGGGAATAGTTTTACCCAATTTTTTTAATCTTAAATGTGTTCCCCGGGTTTAAAAATTTTATAAAATAAATTTTTTTTCCCCCTTTGCTCTAAAAAAAATTCATGAAACGAATACAAGAGATAAAACATAATCCATGGAAATAAAAATGTAAATGAATACTTGAAGAATTTTTTTCTTAAAAGTATTTTTAAAATCCCTTAATACCCATTTTGGACAAATTTGCACTTATACTTGAAAATCTCAATGCTGGATACTTCTAAAAAAGTTGCATAGAGTTTCTTTGGAAACAATTCTTTTACAGTGGATGTTTCTTTAGATAAATAAAAGGAGTTTTTTTAGATAGTGGAGGTATGTTTTTTTTTTTTGTATAAACTGTTATACATTTAATTGATTCAGTTGAATTTGTTTATTTTTATCATCTTTTTTTATTTCGAATGTTTTTGTTCCTAAAAACTTTAAAAAAATGAAAATAATACATTTAAAAGGTAACAACTTTTGTTATTTATTTTATTAATTTTTTTAAGTTAGGGGGAAAAGATTTTTTAAAAGGTTTTTGTAGAGGCTTAAAAAATTCTTTTAAAAGAGATTTTTTTATTAAAACCGCTTCATTTTCCAAATAAATGATTTTTCAAATAAATTATTCATATTTGAATCTCTTTAACTGTAATTTTAGCGACTACGGTAGTCCAGTGGTTACGGTTACGGATTCATGTCCGGTGTGTCAGGATTTCGAGCCTTTATACCACTGAAGGCACCATGTAGAGGAGCTGATGCATGTTAAATCTGTCGTGGCTCAATGTTCACCCATTGTAGTGGTGAGGTTGTTCGGAAAAGAGGTGTCACCCTTGCCACTTGACCATGGGTTTGTAGCGATATCTAAATAAGCCAGTAACAGCCTCTGGACAGAAGGGATTCCTTTTGACTAGTGGCTATGTTACTCGGCGAAGAACCCGAGCGTCACGGGTTCTGTCCACCACATTGGTGTCCCGGATGTAATCTGAGCACGCAACCTTTTGAACTGTCTATCCACAGCATGAGCAATAAAAAAAATAAACAAAAGAAATAGAGAGATGAATGAAAAAAAAATAAATAAATTAGAACAAAAAAAAATCGTTCACCTATCACCAACTCACTGGTGGGGGAGTACTATAGTGGCATTTAAGTAGGACAATAAAACAGCCTCCGGACAGAGGTGATCACTTTTATCTAGTGATTATGTTACTAGACTACGGAATCGAGCGTCGCTGGTTCTGTCCACCAAAGTTCAGAATTACGAGGTGCTTTGCTAAAATTCCTCAGTTTCTTTAGAATTACGCATAATACACTCACTCACTCATAATGCGGGATTAAATAAAATAGCTATAATATACCGTATTTTATTTTATAGTATACTAAAATATTTATCAAAAACGTCAGCATCGAATCTAGACTAACAAAATTCAAGAATAGGAAAAAAGTGTAATATCATAAATATATTTCCACAAAATAATGCTATGAACAGAATTTAAAACGCAAATATATCAACCTTAATATGATGCGACATAACTGGAATAAAATATGTATAGCTATTCGAAAGCATTATGTGCAGATCCCACTATGTTGTACAGCTTAGATTTTTATATCGTATTGATCCGCGGTTTTTTCCACCACAAAAGTGTATAAAATTATTCAGAGCCTCCATTAAAGTTAAAATCTCTTCGTAAGCTTTTTTTTCTTACGTCGTATTTCTCGCGGTGATTGTTGAAACTGATTTTTTTTATTCTAATGTAAGGCATTATATATTGATGCATCGTATTTTAAATGTGTCATTTTTTATTTTATATCATAAGCTATGTAGAGTGACATTTTTATGTAGATTTATGGGTATTATTGTTTTTAAAAAAGTAAATAAAGCTGAACACTGGTAATGCTTTGTTGAATGGATATCTTAGAAATGTAAGTTTTCAAGAATTGACGAAATAATGGTGCTTGCAGTTGCGTCAATTTTCAATCCGTTTATGTTCCGTAAATTGAAATGGTATTAATGTAAAACATTTTATCCACTTTATTCCATTTTAAATTTCATTTTAAAATTTAATAATATAAATAACAATTCAAATAAATAAAAAGATAAAATGTAATTATGAATTATTTTGGATTTTGTTACTTTTCCGTTAGCGGGCGCAAATGTCCCTAATTGTGAACCAAACGCGAGCCAAGTCGCCAAGCAAAGCGAATGGCAAAACAGTAAACGAAATGAAAGCCGAAAACGTTCAACTATAAACAAATTTTAATTAATCGAAAGCAAAACAAGTTCAACTATAAACAATAATTAATGAATTTTAAACAAAACAGTTTTACCCAAAAACAATGCTTATAATTGGCTTTTCCAGAATACGGTGATGTCCTTGAGAATTTGCTGAAATGGATTGTTTACTCGTCTACACATAAATTCAGCGAGGAATTTTCATCATTTAAAAAAAATTAAGATGAAAGAAAGAATGAAAAACGTGTTATGGTGGTAAGAAATTTGGCGAAATTCTACATTATTTGGCGATTTTTCTCTAGCACCCGGCTAATGGAAAAGTACCCAAAAGTGTTATAACTCTTATAGTTATATGAATTCCTTTAACTACGATGTTAATCATTTGATTTGTTAATTAAAGTAGCTTATTAATTTAAAAAAAAAGATTTTGTCATTGTTCATTTCAGTTATTCAGTTTGTTTATATTTCAAATTTAGTTTTAACACTTCACAATTGTGTATAAAGATAAGGAATTAAAAGCTATTGGGGGCACAGTACGTGATTCTTACTAATTTAAAACTATTTTCCTTAAAATAGTCAGTTGTGGTAACGTGATAACAGGATCAGGAATTTCGTGGTTATCAGCTTTTAAGTGACCGCGCTAGCCAAGTGGCTAAGGCCACGGACACGTGGCTGACACGTCAAGAGGTCAACCTTAACGCCACTGAAGACCCTCCCTATGCGGTGAGCTGATGCACTCTAAATCTTTCAATGTCCACCAGTTGGCGTGGTGTGGTTATTTGAAGAAGATGTTGCCAACTCAGGTGTCGTCTTCGTCCCTAGGCCGAGGTTAAAAATTACGTGGTCCGTCGCCAATATATTTGGCATTGTTTTAACGTTACGACGTTAATAATCTCTCATTAAGTTAGTTTTTAAGAGAGCTATGAGTTCGAATTCTAATTTTACGGTACACGTTCAAAGTAATGTGGCTGGTGCAAGTGGAATGAAGACGGGTTTTGAATTTTCTCTTGCGATGTGATGTGAAATGTTAGGGTGACGTGAAATGTAGCACACACACACAGTTTAAATGTTGTCCTCGTGTCTTAACCATGGCTCAAAATCCTTATGTTCATCAAGCCTTTTCAAAGTGGCACAATTCTTTTCATTTAATTCACCTTAACTGTTTTTACTATATGATTGCCTAAAAGAATATGTATAATTAAAAGAAATTAAGCTTATAATATAGTGATCATGGTCCCGAAATTGTGGCAGGTGTATTCGAGTCTTGAGATCGAGCCAATGAAGACCCACCGTGTAAAGGGCAGATGCACGTTAAATATGTCGTGGGTTAAAGGTCCTAACTTTGTCATGATATGTGAGTTAGGAGAGTGTGGTACCGGCTGAGTTATTGTCCTCGTCACTTTGAACGCGGTTTAGGAGTCTGAGGTTCATACCTCCAAGTTGCCTAATTACGAAGTTAATAAATAATCTCTCAAGCCCAGAATTTAGCCCCCATTTTGTTGAAGTCTACATATTTAATTGACTGTAATCCAGCGTTTCTCAAACTGTGGACGCACCCCCTAGGGGATAACTCTACGAGGGTGGCTTGTGCTTAATAAAAAGTCGAAAACAAAAGATTATTTTAAAAAATTAAATTTGCTGGAAGGTAAACAAAAATACATTTTGACATAATAAGAAATTAATACACATTTACACTGATATAATACACTTATAAATGTATCAGTACTGCATAACGTATTTTATAATTAATAAACAATACTAAGGTAAGAAAAAATTTAATAATTACTATTGACCCCATAGCCTTCTCATAAATAGGAATATCGACAAAAATTAACACTTATCTTGATAATTTGTACAGTTTATAATTAATTCCTTAACTGCCTATTAAAAGATATGTGATTGGCTCCCCAATGCCTCCATTTTCCACGCAGGCCTACGTATGTAAGGTATTGTTGGGGGGAAGCAAGAAAAGGAAAATGTAAACCAATCCTCTAAAATAAGTAATTCCTTCGCAAGGACTGTCAAGGTATTTTTTGTTGTATTCCAAAGCCTTCGGGATAATTTTATAAATAATAGTGCACAGAAAAGATCGTTCTTCTAAAAGACATATATATATACGTCCGGGGTGATTTACACTTTGGCTGAGAGAGGCGTTTATATACGTCAGTGGCACTTAAGATGTTAAAGTCGTATAGTAGATTTAGTTTCAAAGTATAGTATTATTGAATTCATTTCATTGTTATTGTATGGAGGGAGGCGCAATGAAAAAATGATTGAATATTGGGTTGCAGATATTGAAAGTTTGAGAAGCACTGCCGTAATCCAATTATTTTATATTGTAGCATATATGAGAAGAAAGAACCTTTCGATGTTATATCAAAAATATAATTCTAAATAATAGAAACAATAGTATGTATGAATTAAGACTATGCATTATTATCTAAACAAAATAAAATTAATATGAGATTTAAGTTTTTAAATATCAGTTTGACAAAACTGATGCAAGTATATTTTTCTTGAACCGTATCATATATTGCCATCATTTAGTCAATAAATAACACAGTCTATTGTTTTTGAGTAACTTAGGTCGCTTAAATTGGGCTTTGAATAGAAGTATTTTAAAATTCAATAGATAAAAAACTTTATATATACTTAATATTATATTTCGGAAAATTCATTAAGCCAGGTAAAATGTTAGAGATAATTTTGCTCTAAAAATTTATTTTATTCGTTAAATAGCAAATAGCATTGACGTCATTTACCGGAATATTAAATTCAAGACTGAACAATAAAATTGTTTTCCAACATTTTATCGTTCGTGGTTTTTCATCTTGAATAGAATTTATTAATTTAAGTTAACCTCAAAAATATTTTTTTGACTCTGCGTATGCCATTAATTTCCTTCGATACAAACCCTAGATCTTCATAAAATTGCTTTTAAAAAATAATGAAATAATGTAAACTGAGATATATTAATTAGGCTAATTGGAACCACTGACATTCAAAAATACATCCAGATTATTTCAGAAATATGAACATGCAAGTTAATAAAAATTAAATCTTGAAACAAGAACTATTTTAAAGTTTCTTTTTAGTTTTGTGGAATAAACATTTTTGATAGAGGTCGATAAATTATTCAGTTTTAATTAGTTTCTCCGCGTATTTCTCGTACTTACTTGATTAATTGAATTTAAATTATTTTGAGACGTTTTACAAAAACCAAAGCTTGTTTACCAAATTTTCCTAACCATTTTTTTATTTTTCCTAAGAAATATAAATCTTTTGCACAGTATTTTAAAAAGCCCACCGAAATTTAAAAACTGATTTTATGTCGAGTATTAATTAAAATCTATTCGCATTTAAAAATATGGTTTAAAGTAGATTTAGCATTATTTAATATTCACTTTTAATGTTAAATTTTAAAAGTTTTTATAGTCGAATTCTAATGTATTTTATGCTTGAAATGATATGTAAGAAAAACGTGCAGAATGCTTAAATTTAAGTAAATTAATCCCATTATTTTCAAAATTCGAATATGAATTCCGAAGGTAAAAATGGACTAATAATAAAAGTCATTATAAACTTTTGATTATAGAAAATAGTTTTAAAAATCACCTTAAAATTATCTACTTTTTTTCTAAGTTTTGTGATAATCCCCTAATAATATGAAATACAAATTCAAGACAAAAAACATTTAGCTCATTCCAATTTTACAATTAAGTAATAGAAGAAATAGAATGAGGAAATAATAAACAGATAATAATAAAAAATAGAATAACGTTTTTTATTGCCAAATACATATTTGTAAATTTGCGTAAAAATAATAATATATAATAAAATATCTATAAATGATATTTTTACTAATATATTATTGACTATAGATTATCTTTTCCATAACGTCAAACGATTTTAATAAAACAACTCAAACCAAATTAATACTTTAGAAAAAGATTCTTCTCAGATATTTAAAATTATAATAAAATAAATAAAACCTTTGGTTGATTACAAAAGATAAATGGTTTTGCATAGCATTATTCATGTTGAACGTGCGCGTGAATCAAGTAATAAATTACCCTTAATAAATATTTATATACATATTTCTGAAGGTTTAATCCTGTAGTGAACATTTTGAAATTAAATAACATCATTCTTATCATGGCTAGGAAAAGTTTTTAACCCTTTTTTATGGTAAAATATTTTTGTATAGTAATTAACAAAAAAATTTCTTATAAAAAAAAATCTTTTGTTTTTAATAAAAGTTTATCTAAAGCACAAAAGACAATTGATTTTTTCATGTAGGTTTCTAAAAATAATTCTTTGATTTAAATATTAGAATAATCTTCTTAATTAAATTTTGTCATTGTCTGGAAATGACTTATTTCCAATAAGAAAAATTAACATGCCTTTCGAAAAAAATTTTTTTTTTATCTATATATATAACCCATTATTATTTAAATTCTTTTGCTGAAATTTATTTTTATTTACTGTAAAATAATTATCTCTAATTAATTTCTAAAACTGTTTTTAAAATGTCAAAATAAAAAAAAAAGTTTCGAGTGAAATCTTTTGTTATTCATACGAGGCTTAAGCAGCTGTCAGTATTTTCCGGTATTATATCTAAAACAAAATTTGCATGGAAGTTTTAGATCTGACTAATATTAAATATCTTTAACTATTTTTGGAATTTATGTTGTATTTTTGTTTCAAAGAATGTCAACAACTTTGTTTCTGTAATGATTTTTTAAATTTTATAAAAACTTATTGTGTCAAAATATAATATTTTTTTTTTTACAAACGTATGGGAAAAAAATTGTTTCAAGAGAAGTTAATTTATGAAGAAGTTATTAAAACGAAATTAGCGTTTGTAAAGCAATTTAGTCTTGAAGTTAAAATAGGGAATAAAAAGAAAGCTGTCTTCAGTTATAGGGTTTTTATGGTTTTTATATGGTGTTGAGGATAAAGTGATTTTCTCTGTGAAAGACTGTCGCCACTTCCAAACTGATCTACATCTTTTAAACCTCATAATTTATATATTATCATGATCTTTCGAAAATATTTAAATGCACACACACACAAAAAAAGGTACAGTTTTAAAGCATTAATCGTGTGTATAACTATCATATCAGTGTGTTTTATGTTTATACCTCTAATCTTATAAAAGCCATGGTAGCATTGTGGTCATAGTCGCAAACTCGTGGTCGGCGTTATTTAGTCAATATAAAGCAACGCAAAGGGTCTATTGACGATGGAGCCTCGGCTAAGTGACGAGAACTACATCTGAGCTGCCCCATCTCTAAAATACTACACTACGCCAGCGGAAGGATTTTGAGGCTCGACATATTTAACGCGGCATTAGTCTCCTCTACACGGTGGGTCTCTTCAGTGGCACCTGGACTCGAACACACGGCACGGTTTGTGACCATAACCTGATACCAATAAGAACCCGCTGAAGGGTTTTGATACTTGGGCGACCTAAAAAGTTCTCCGTTGGCATCGTTGGAAGATGGAAGTGAGCGCCGGGAATGTCGTTCTCGTCACGGGGCGGTTTTTTCCAAATCTTTGCGCAATTGATTATTGGCATCAGGATATGAGAGAGTTACGGTAGAACAAACAAATTAAACTATGCTTGCTCACAACACATTTGATCTTTTAAAACACATGTCGTGACTCTAAGGCCGCATATGAAGCTTGGGACATTGTAATGAATAACAGACATTGGAATGAAATAACTTAATTTATTTTGGTTTAATCAATTTATTACCAAACAAGATTATAACTGAAAGGAATCAACAATCGGTTCCCTTTAAAATTTCCCTGAGTTTAAAATTAAACATTTAATTGGGACCCAATAAAACTGCACTGGGGGTTTTCCCGGTAAAATGATATTCCTGCCTGAAACTTCTTCTCAAGTTCACCAAGGCTTCCGAAAGTCAATTCATTAATCTCACAATAATAGCAGTCTAACGACTTACTCTAGCACCCATTTTTCTTGGGTTTAAATAGAACTCAAATTAGTAAAAAATCAAATTCTCTATGGAAGGCGGTTTTGAGCTCAAACAACATATAAAAAGGACTCGTCACACACAAACCATATTCCATAGTTTCAAGTCAAATATCTTTCCTGACACCATGTACATTACAGTGGTGGCCAAAATTGTGGACACTTTTTAAAAGTGTTTTTAAAATTTATATGATTATAGAAAATTTTACGTGGCACAAAATACTAAGTATTTTGTATCATTTTAAAGATAATTTAATACTGACTTCGATACAAAAGAGGAAATTCAAATATTTGCAATGCAAAAAAAAGTTATGCTACAATAACTGTCGATATACATTGGATACTGATGGCAGAAGTGCTTGGCGCATCAGTACTTCGTGGAGTAGATTTTATTTTTTATTACAGCTTTTTTCACATGGATATTTCATTGAGATGAAAATAGTTTTAAGCTCTTTCGTTATTACATGATGCCAGGAAACAATTATATCCTCAATTAGTTCCTTTTTATTTCATAGGGACCTCGTTCGGACAAGAATTTTCAAACGGTGTCAAAAGTTTTCAATAGGATCGAGGCTTGAACTGTTTCTTGGCCAGAACAACAACTCAGTGACCTTAGAAGGTAAATCTTTTTATACTTAACGGTGACAAGGGCAGAATTGCTGAAAATAAATGAAACATTGTTGGTAAATAAATCCCTGATAGAAGCTAGAAGTTTTGATTCTAGAATGGAGTCAATGTATTTTATGACATTCAGTGTCCCCTTGTGATATGAAGGCGACCCTACCATTGCTGATATAATGATCAAGATAAAACGA
>BMAV01003460.1:0-16797 GCA_019973955.1 Trichonephila inaurata madagascariensis
GTAGAAATAATGACGCATGCGCATATCGTTGAAGAACAGACAGCAGCAGCAGACCAGCTACCCGATATTTTTCGAGTATAATTCACAATGTCAGGCAGACATGTTGACAACGTGATTTAAATTGGTTTGATTTAAAATTATGAAAATTCTTCAATTTCTACAAGTCTTTTGTTTTAAATAAGATAATTAAAACAAATTGATTTAAATTTAAACAAAAATAAGCATTTTTAAAACCAGAGAACAGAATTTTTTAATAAAACAAATCCTATCGAGAGAGATTTGTTAGAACTTTTTTAGTTGATATTTAACATTTGAAATATTTAAAAATATCCTATCTTCATAAACACCAGATACTTTCCTAAATTCTCTTGCAAATACCATTATTTTGCATTATAAATTTCCATCATTTTATAATAACCAATCGGAAAGAGTTATTTAATAATGCGGCTATTTTAGTGATTTGAAAGCACGAAAAGGAATCCCAAAGCCCGTGACCGCCTTTTCAAACATCTTTCAATGTGATTGGTCAAGCGGCTCAAATTTTAATTCGATTTAAATGAACCCCTTCCCATTTTAGAAATGCTTCGAAGACTGCCTGCCGCCCATCAAAAAACCGGTCTCATTCTCCATTTCAGGATTTTTTTTTAAATCTCCCCCGCAAGATCAAAAAAGCAGGTATTCACTCAAAAAATGAGCAAGGGTTAGTTTAGGATAAATAGTGTAGGTAATATTTTTTTTAATTATAGTTTGCATACGAATATTACCTTTAATTTGTTTTTCAAGAATTTTGCGGAAAACTTATTTAAATAACAGTTAGTAATTATCATATCACTTTATTTCAATGGCGTCTGTATGTGATGCTTCTAATTTTAAAGCAATATTTTTAATAGGATTTAATTTTTAAATTTGATTTCTAATTGTTAATTTTATTTTAATAGTTATACTAATTTTATCATACTTTAATTTTAAACTTATTTTATTATTTTTTAATATTATTTGAAAAGGATTAATTTCTTGGTGGTATAAATGAGTTCAGCAATGCTTAAAGATACTTAAGTAAATTTTACATTTTGAGGGAAAATGTTACCGTATTATATGACTGATATTATACGACTATAATATTTACGACGCAATATCAAGCTGCACGAGGGCTATTGGAAACGGACCACATAAATCTGAATCATAGTCAAGTGACGAGGATGACACTCGAGCTGGAAAATATTATATGTATATTTTAATCCCGCTAGCACTAAATATCGGAAAAAATTATTCATTTGCATGCTTTTTCAAAATTACTCTTCTCAAACGTTGTCACCTCAAGCAAAGTTGTAACTGATCTGAAATCAATCCGAATAAAATGATGTTTTCTTTCCGGTAATCTGTCCCAAAAAATGAAAAAATTTAAAATTTTTTTTGGGATAATAGCCTTTCCCCCATATCCCACATAAAGATATTAACTGTAACTATATTGTGCAACAAAATATTGAGAACAAGACACATTTCGAATGTCTCAGAAAATAAATTAAAAATTTTCAGCTATAGATCAGTAGGGAGCAGTAGCGCACACAGAAATTTTCCAAGGGGGGGGGGCCAAAGGGCGAAAGTCCACCATTCTTGTATCATGCTTCTTTTTATCGATTTTGGGGAGCAAAAAACAGTAAAAAAGTAATTATTGAATAAATAATTAGAATTAATAAAAGTAATCATTAAAAACAAATATTTAATTAAATTTTACGTATTATACACTTAAAATTACTATCAATCGGGCAAAAAATCAAGGATTTGGGGGAGTCCGGATCCCTAGGACACCCCCCCTTGTGTGCGCCACTAGTAGGGAGAGTAAAGTTATTAAAATATAAAAGTAGGATAAGTTAATTAAAGTATAAAAGTTCCTTCAAATATATATAATAGATGAAAAATAAATTCAGGTCTTTGGAAATTTTATAAAATGCCTTTATAGTTTTATAAAATATCGTAAGCCGCCCAAAAGGTATAGTGGTTAGTGACGCTGACTGCTATGCCGCTGGGACTGGGTTCGAATTCCGGAGAAGGTATGGATGTTTGTGAATGTGTAGTACCTTCGCGGCAAAGGGGTAATCTAAATAGCTATCGAGCCGCAAGTCCTCTCGTGAGGTTGATGGAAGGAGAAGAGAGGTGGAACGCCTCTGACCACCCCCAGGGTGTTTGTTCTCCCTCAAAATTGGGGAGGTCGCGGTAGTCTAGTGGTCAAGATACCTGACTCGAGGCTAATGTGTTATGAGTGTGAGCATAGTACCGACTGAAGACCTACCGTTCAGTGGGGGTCGATGCACGTTATATATGTCCAGGCTCAAACGTCCTCCCGTTGGTGTGGTGAGGAAGTTAGGAGAAGGGGGTGCCAGCTCAGATGTCGTCCTCGTCACTTGACCATGGTTCAAAATTGAGAGGTCCGTCACCAAAAGCCCTTTAGTAGCTGATAAGTATGACGTTAATATTAGGAAACGTTAATGAAACTAGAAAAAGATAAAAACTTCCCAAATTTCACGCCAAAAAGTATTTTAAAGGAAATGAGGGATAAAAAATGAAATAAAAAATGTGCAGGTTGACGACATTATCTACTTAAAAGTGTGATAATTCGATTTTATAATACAATATCTTTTAAACATGCGTAAAAAAGAAATTATTTTCCTTTATTTAACGCAATCAGGTACTATAATAGAAGTATGGGTGTGGGACTCCCCCTTCTTTTATTTAATGTTTATTGCTTCTAACTATAGACTGTTAACGGCGATACAAGCACAAATGTCAAAAATTACACACATTGAAGGGAATTTTTCCACATTCTAACTTCTGTACCACTCAATATATAAACTATGTGGCTCAATTGCTTAAAGTAGAAACCATCAATACTAATTACATAGTCTTTGTAGATTCAGAGCTCAGGCTTGTGATTCTAAAGCCAAATAGCATGTTGATCATACTAAAACAATTTTAAGAAATCCCTATCAGTCAATCTTCGAAGAGTTTTCAAAACAATTTTTTAAGATATCCGAACAACGGAGCTGTGGTTGAGGGTAGAAAGAATTTATTTAATGATTCCATCAGAGATTGCCCTAAGGCAGCGTTTCTCAAACTGGGGATGGTGCCAGCTCAGGTGTCGTCCACGTCACTTGACCTTGGTTCGAAATTACGTGGTCCGTCACCAAAAGCCCTCGTGTAGCTGAACAGAGCAACGTTAATATTCAATCAATCAATCAAACAATCAAACAATCAACTCAAACTGTGGAGCGCGCCCCCTTTGGGGGCGGGACAACTCTACGAGGGGGGCGCGAGCATATTGAAAAGTCGGAAACAAAAGATTATTTTTAAAAATTCTAATTTACTAAACTTAAGCAAACAAAATGCATTCTGACATAATAAAAAATAAAATAAACATTTACACATATATATTACACTTATAAATCTATCAGTGCTACACAATGTATTTTATGATTAATTTAACAATACTAAGTTAAGAACAAGTTTAGAGTAATTATCAGTGCCCCCATGGTCTTGTCATACATATGCAAAAATTAGCACTTATTTTGATAATTTGTACCAACCGTTTTCCACACGTAGGCGTGCTTATGTGAAGTATTGGGGGGATAAAGAAGCAAACATAATATGAAATAAGTAAATCCTTCACAAACATCGTCGAGATCCCTTTACTGCATTCCACAGCCTTCGGAATAATTTTATGGATGGCAGTGCACAGAAAAGATTGTACGGAAAGACTATATATACGTCCTGGGAAATAAACGCTTCTGTCTGAGTGAGACGTTTATATACTCCGGGGGTGATTTAGAGATTAAAGTCGTATCATAGTTTTAGCGTCAAAGTATAGTATTATTGAATTCACAACACATTGTAATTGTATGAGGGGAGCGCTGATGAAAATTATGATTGAATATTTGGTCGTGAATACTACATCTTTGAGAAGCACTGCCCTAAGGAATAACGGAGTAGTTGACAAGCGTTAAATTGAACCGTGGTTCGATGTTCTCATGCCGGATTTATTATTATTATAATTATTATTATTGCTTGTTAATAGAACGTTTTCAATTGCTTATTTCTGCTCAACTGAAAAGTAAATTAAAAATAATTACTATGCTTCACAATTTTGTCCTCACTTTGGTGTGGTGCAGAAGTTTGGAAAGCGAGGTGCCGTCCTCGTTAGTAAACCGTGGCTCAAAACTAGATTCTCCAATAATAGCTATCGTGTTACTCATAGTACGCGACGTTAGTAAACAATAAATTAAGCTTAATAATTTTGGGCTACATTCAGATGACTAGATGACTCTCTGCATCCCCGCCAACATGAGGACTTTGAGATGTAACAGTTTTAATCTATAATAGACCTTTTAGGTAGGATGGGACCAAAATTTACAATGTGTAACTTATGTGTGATGCTGGAATTTTACCAACAGTAATTTGAGTCTCGCTTCGTATGTTGTCGAAGTTAGGAGTGAGTGAGTGAGTATTGACGTCGCACTGTTCAGCTAGCAATATTTATATATCATCATTTACACTTTTCACATTGTTCTCTAAATTATATATATATATATATATATATAGGCTTATTCTCTAGAAACAAGAGATAACATCCAACAATCACATTCGAAAAACACATAGCCATTAGGAAAAGCACACAATGAAGGACATATAAGTAACCGAGTTTAAAAATTATAAAATGGATGCTGCAGTATTATAAACATTGCTGACTTAGGACCGCTAATATATAAAATAATTTATATAAAAGTGGGGTTGAACATGTTTTTTTTTTGGCTTTATGTAAATAATACTGAACAAAAACCTATTGAAAGTAATGGATAGGAATATCTAAATCCATTACAAGATAGAGGTAACTTACCTAATATATATATGTGTGTGTTGTTGCTACAGATGCCACCTGATCGGCAAAGGCCAGATCAAAGCTCACAAAATACATCATGGTAAAGGGCTAAGTGACGCCTGTCGTTAGCCGTAGCTTCGAGCAGCATACAGGTAACTGAACGATTGAGCTAAGTTTCACCTAATTTTGGGCCGCGGAAACCGAGGGGTGGTCACGTGGCTTGCCTTTGTCACGAGTTCCGCCAACCTCTAAGAGACCGCCTTGCAGCTCACGGTAAATTTGAGAAAAGTCCCCCTGCTCAATGGTGAGTATTAGAGTGCCAGCTCTAGGTTCTCCATTCGAACCAGACCCAAAGGCAATACGGTCACGCGCAAAAGCCCATATACTGGACAGTGCGACTTAAAATCAATAAGCTCCCAATCATTACCTTTTGAGTTGCTCTTAGGATGTAAACAACCTCCCAACTCTTCTTCCCCTTCCCAACCCAGAGAGATTAGTACGGATTTTAAGTACCCTGCTAAAAGGCCTATACGAAAATAGCTTCTCCGACGAACCCCATACCAACGACAGCTAGTTTTAGCGAAAACTAACTCAGATAGCGCTTTCTAAAATTTCTAAGCTCCAAACATCCTTTGAGTCCGAGGATTTAAACAAACAAATTCTTTTCTTTCCAGAGTAAAAAAACGGGATTGGATTTCTGCTAAGCCTATATAAAAAACCAACCAGAATTCCCCTCTATAATATGTATTCAGTTTCCGTAATTCAGCCATGCGCCAGTACAAAACTCCACCCTCCTTGTCCAGAGTTTTAGCAAACACGGTTATATTTCTTTCCAGAACACCCGAACAAAACGGCGTATAATCGATTGCGCGAAGTATATATACACCCCATAGTTCACCCTCTAGTGAATCGGTGTCGCATCCTGTATTCATCCATGCACGGCACACACAAACGCCCACCCCTCTCCATTCACAAGTTCTTTTTTCAGTATCAGGAAGAACAATTCCTTCTAAATGCTGTCAAAAAGGGCCACGTGTTGGGCATACAGGATGGGGAGGGCCCCAGATGTCTATTGTTGGACCACGCGCGGCAACTCCTCCTCGTTTGACAGCTAGGCTTTTGTTGCGAAGGTAATGCGAGACGTATGCCGAGAGACTGGCAGGTTCTTACAGTCGGTCACATTTCGCGTGTTTGGGGATTTGGATGATTGGAATCTAAAGGTGAATAAATCAAACAATGAGAAGGTCGTTTCACACAGGGAATGGGATTAAAATAAATAACCTCAGGTGACTTGGGTTTCCCGCCATTAAAATATCTTTGAAAAACCGATGAATGAAATGAATATTTTTGTTTTGTTTCATATTTGAGATGTTGAAGAGGTTTTAATGCATAGGATACCTAACCATTTAGAGTTCCTGCAATCGCAGCTGATCTCGATTGAGAAGTCTGGATATGGAGAATAGGGTGCCGCTTCAGATTTCGACCTTGCCATCTAACTTTGTTGATTCAAAATTTACGAAACATATTAGCTGTTGTTTAGCGGATTTTTCTATGGGACACAAATCGACAGCTAGAAGTATTCAGTGTTACATTTAATTTTTTATTAAAATTTCGTTGAAAGCGTCTTATGATTTATGATCAGGGAATTTTAAAGCCAACAACTATTTACTATTCCACAAGAATTATTCTATGAGATATTGTACAGCACCTTATAGTATCTACTTTATTATCAAACTACCACGACATTTAATGCATTTCAAATCTTTCAAAACTTAATAAATCAAATGAGCTATATTAAAATCCTCACGTATGTGTATTGATATAAAAATTTGCAGAATAATATGCCACTTTCATATTCAGTTTGTATTTCAAAAGTAGTAAGTCTGGACATCATTGGTCGGTCATTTAGCTCTAGTATGATTTGACTTAAGAAAAACCTCTTTATGCGTGAACCAGAGTTCATAAAATATAGTTACAGTTAATATCTTTATGTGGGATATGGAGCGACAAAGACTATTATCCCAGTTCATCAAATGTTAGAATTGATTTTGTTATATATTATCATGAAAAATAAACAAAGAAAAAAATTCTAAATGTTTATACTGAAAAAATGATTGAGAAAATTTGAACAAAAAAAAGTTCGAATGTGTCAGCGCTCACATACGGAGAATAGGATGGGGACTCAATGTCGACTCTGTCATCTAACCATCATCCAAAATTACGAGTTGTATTAGCTGTGATTAGCTAACCTTGTGTCGGGCAAGAGTTATACGGAAAAGACGCGCGGAAAAGATATGGAGAACAGGGCGCGGACTCAGGTGTCGACTCCGTCATCTAACCATCGTCCAAATGATGAGCGTTAGCTGTGATTAGCTAACCTTGTGTCGGGCAAGAATTATACAGAAAAGACGCGCGGAAAAGATTCAATAAACATATAAATGTGTGTTATTTTAGAACGGAAAAATTGTCCCAGTGAACAAAAATACCCTTTTCAATATGTGTGAAGAAATAATAAACACATAGCATTAAAGAAAATTATGTACGTTGACAAGTTGGAAAAAAACCTTAACTGTCCTTGGCTGTGCGACAACTCGATGACAAATCAATAAGATGCTAATTATTTGATTGAAGGTTTCCTAAAGTATAGGCTTGGTGCAAATTAATTATCGAATAGAAGAACTAGGAGGGATAATAATAGTTTTCATTCAGGCATTAGACATTCGCTTACGAATACTGCGGAGGAATCAGTAAAGATAAAGAAAGAGTACATTGTGTTGTCAACACGATTGCGACCTCGAAGCGTGCTAAATAGAGAAAATGAGCATGCGGTTGTCGATATGATTACATGGCGTTTGACGTTGAAGTAAGAAGGTGGTGATTATCTGGTTTCTAGATTATTTTCCATTTTCGAACAATTCGTGCTGTCTAATGTTTTATCTAAGATCCGTTGCCAGATTCTCTAATTTTAATTTAAGTATCGGGTTACATTTGGCATCAGATTGTTTAAGAAGATTACAGCTAAGTATTTTATTGATGGCAGACACTCAAATAAAAATAAATTGATTCTCATTTTAAATTACTCTGAAAGTAATTAATATATATGAAATAAATACTGAAACTTTTTCTTAGGAGGAAAAAGTAGGCTTGAGATTGTATTTGTCTGAGTTGAAAGAAAATGGATGAGACTCCGAACATTTTTTCAAATAGATGAATATTATAGAACTTTTAACTTTGTTATATATTTAGTAGCGTATCTTAAAATATTAATACATTCTCTTGGAATCAATTCTTCATTTTTTTTCTTACGTATATGTATTTTCTCTATTTCATATATATATATCGTATATTATCACTTAATGGAATTTCATTTGTGTATGTTTAATTAAAATCTGAGTGCAAATTGAACTCCTTTAAGTTTTTAAAACATCATAAAATTGCGTTGTAAGTGCATGCCGCATTATACATGTCTACATTAACCCTAGAACTTCCAGATTTGTCTATTGTTCTTTGATCTCTAGTGAAGATAGGCACAATATAAACATTTGCACTTATAACAGTCAAATCTATAAATGCCACCAAATGCCTCTGTATGCAGCCAATGGTAGAAATTTATTCTCTCGCATGTTAAAACATAATAATCTGATTCGCCCATGCTCGACACAATAATATTGTTTATAACTTGTAATATTCTTTCTTTTATTTTGTTGTAAAGAATTGTTTGAATTGGGAATCTATTTTCCACGAAAGAGAGAAGTCAGCGGGGTGCTAATTTGATATCACCGGGCATAACGCCAAGCGCTGCTTGGCTAGAAAAAGGAATCACGTCAAGCAGCGTTTGTTGTCACTGGAATGGAATCCAAGATGGCGGCCTAACGGTATCAAATCGTCAGGAAGATAATTTAAAAAAATGTTTTGTGAAATACATTGTGTATGTGAAATATATTTCAAAAGAAGAATATAGGAAGAGATTGAGAATAACCAAGATCAATCAATAAATATAATGAATTACTATATAATATAATAAAAAGTTACATGTACTACTAATAATAATCTTATGATATAATTTAATAGTAATTATATATAATATTCATATATTGTATGATTTAATAATAATTATTATATATAATAATAATAATATAATATAATTTAATAGAGTAATTATGAAAAGAATAAAATCATCGTATTGTAATATAAAAATTATTCATAAGAATACTCATATAACGTAATAATTATAAATGAAGAACATAAAAATAATTATAAATAACATAATATATGTAATAATATTTATAAATAAATATAATAACAAACAATTATTACGAACAACGAATATTATATGATTATAACATATAATAATAATTGTATTTTTATATTATATTTTGTTAATAAAATAATTATATATAATTAAAATATTAATATAATATAAATCAACGTTAATAAGAAATATCAGTTAAAAAGTACTGGAGAAACTTGCAATATTCCGAAAACTGCACAAATATCAAGGTAACCATATTGTAATATTATCGCCCATCTTGGCGAACATAAACAACTTGGCGCGTGTTATCAAACTAGTTCCCAGACCTGAATAAAACAGCAAGGTTAAATGTAGTATTTGATTCTTCTAAATCTTAGCCAATTTATTTGTTGATGGACTAATACGGAAGGAGAAAGCGCGGGAACGCTGGCAACACATTTGGCGACGTTTGATCTTAAAACTATCAAAACTTAAAAAAAAAAATTTTTTTTTTACTTCTAATGGGATGCGGGTTGGTGTTTTACCGTTGCAGACCTAGTATGTTCCCAAAAGCTGGTATCTCTTTTAAGTGCGGCACCATATATAAGGCTGGTATCAATCACCCCAGGTAATTTTGACTCCCAGTTTCCTCTCTAGAGGGAGGCACTTGAGCTCAGACGATGCAAACCTGTGTACTAGGATTTAATTTAACTTAAAAAAAATAAGAATAAGTAAGAGAATACTATAAAACCATGAATACTATAAATTACTATTTTTCAATGTTTTTGTTCTGAACACAATTTCAGTGGAACATTCAGATAAGTAGACCCTTTATCTTGATTTGAATTCAATTGTTTTTGTAAAATAGTTGGCACTAAAGATTTTAATTATCACACAAGATTAGAGTATTTAAGTCCGATAGAAGTAAAAAATAGCTGGAAAAAACTGTTTTCTAACAACGAATTTAAAAATGACAAACATAACATATGCACTTAATATATTCGAATTGTTTCAGCCAAGTTATGTTTCCTATTGGTTGAATAATAGACAATAGAATTAAACTTCATTGTCGATGAATAAAATTGTTAATCGTGTGCGACAATATTTTTCTTGTGGGAAAAATTAATGTAACTTTCGGATCAGAATCAGCTTAGAATTTTACTTGTTGCCATCTGATTAATTAATTGTGTGAAAATATTATTTTCAAAATTATATCGTACATTAGGTAGAATAAATTAAGAATAATGCTAAATATTTCTTATGTAATAGCTATTTTTTCAAATGAAAAGATTATGCACATTTGAAAAATTGGGTTTCATTCTTTTAGTATTCATTAACTTTTGTGTGTGTGTGTGATCAAGATATAAAATTAAATATATATATAATTCAACATTCTCTGCATAGTACAAAGTTTATAATAAGGTAAAGCATTTAAATTTAATAAAAGTATAAACTGGATACGTGGAGACCTTTTTACAGAACTAAACACTGTAATATTAAACAAAACTAATATTTTTAATAAATTTTAAACTTTTGCGTCTAAAAAAAAATTCTTGAATCCATACTTTAATTATATCGTTAACATAATATTTTGTGTCAAAAATAATTTAGTAATTTTTTCTAAAAATTTAAGAATGAGTAATCAGAAAAATTTTCTATCTTTAATCTTTTCAGAAAAGATCTAAAAACCTTCAGAAATTTACAAAGGTACAGGATAAAAAATTTCCTTTAACAAAGAGAATAAAACAAGTAATATAAAAAATAGTTTTTACGTCAATTCCTACTTAGATCAACAACGAAAATTTTTATTTTAGCTACTTTTTATTAAACAGTTACAATTAATATAAATATGTATATACATAGGACAGAATCACAACATGAAGTGGTAATTAGTTTTTTTAATTATCATTAAAGTATCGTATTGTCCTTTTAATTTCAGTCCAACTGAATGCTTTAACACGTGAGAAAAAAACATTTTCAAGTTTTGACACAAGTCGCCAAAAGGGTCGCTAAGTCGCCAACGTGGCTGTATTTGTAATTCTTTAAATAATTAGTTTTAATCAATTAATTTTTATTAATTATAATTAAATTATATTGTCTTGTCATCCAAAATGATCCTATATACAAAATTTCAGCTCAATTCAGAGCTTTAAAATGTATTTTATTAACGATTGAAAATTCCACCAAGATAAATAAATAAATATACAAAAATATATAAATAAATAAATATATAGACAGTGCGAGCTAATAGTAGGAATTGAAAAAAAGATCATTTATCTCGCAATAAAGTAGAATGTTGTCATTGGCTATTATTTAAAAAAATTATTATTAGTTAATCCATGATAATTAAGAACCTAATGAATTGGGCTTTAATTTTGATTTGACGGAGCATTAAACCAAACAAGAGGGGCAAATGAAGAACGGAATTTTGTATTTTTAAACTTCAGTAAAGTGACGAAGGCACCCTCCTTTCTAAGAACCGAATATGGCCACGGTAGCCTCAGGGACCCCTTAAGGCATGCACCAACTGGAACTGGGCCCAGGTCCTCACCCTCGGGGGGAGGGGGGACTCGTTTCGTTCTCGACTCTGTCTTAGTAAAATTCTGATAGTTTTAACCCTTAACCTCCCACTGTTGCATTTCTGCAACATATGATTTATTTTAATTTAACAGAGACTCAATATTTTTTTAATTACCTACAAATATACTTATATGAGAAAAACAGATTACTGCAACGAAATACATGCTAATTTTGCCACTAGTTGTAAGTATATTTTTTTCCAGAAATCACAACAATTATAAAAATCTATGATGCCTCAAGAACTGTGTTTTTGCTATAAAAAGAATCCAATATATTCTATGCTTCCTCTTGTTTATTGACGAAATAAATTACCAGGTAAGAAATTCAAACATTTTATGATGAATAATAAAATCCTTTTTTAAAAAAAGAGTTTTGTAATTTACTGCACTACTGCGCAATGTTGCACTTCTGCACCAAACAAAAAAATGACTAAAATTCAATTTAAAACTGCTTAATTTATATATATATATTTCCCTTTTATTATTACTTGAGAACTAGTTGATATAATTTTTTCACATAGAAATTTAAAAAATTGGAAAGTTAAGGGTTAATAGTCAAATATTATTCCCGTACATATTCTCCGAAAAACGGTGAATTTCAAACGGCATGTCAACTGTCAAAAGTAGGAAGAAAGTATTATTATGCGATGTCCGTTGTTATAATACCATAAACAATCGTTCGACTCATTTAGTCAAAATGTGGCCATTGGTGTAGTAAGTTTGTGTCTAGGTTTTTGAGACTATAAGTCATGCACATTTATTTGTTGCACATTACCGTTTGAACGAGTATTTGACAATGAATGCTATATACTGTCTATTTTTAAAGATCTTAGATAGGGCCCTTAAAAATAGGAGCCCCAAAAAATCTTAAGATTTCTCTGGGCCCAGGGCCTCAAAGAGTCTTAAGACTTCCCTGGGTAGCCTAGTGGTCTAGCCTAGTTTAGGTCAGGACCGTTGCCAGCATATCAGGAGTTTGAGCGTTAATACCATTGAAGACCCGCCGTGTAGAGGAGCTGAGGCACGTTACACCTGTCTTCTCGTTGGCGTGGTGAAGAAGCTACGAGAGGGGTACCAGCTCATATGGCAACCTCGTCCGTTGGCCATAGTTCAGAATAAGAAGGTACATCGCCAACAGTCGTGTTGCTTTAGAGTAAAGGTCTTCAAACCTTCACGCTCGAGAGCCAAATGAATAAGCTTATAATGATCTGCGGGCCACATTAATAAATTCACAGTGATCCACGGGCCACTTTAACTTATTTACTCACTAAGAACCTAATAAAATCGAGTAATGAAAATACAATTATCGTGTCCCAAGAGGATTCCACCAATACCAATAAAAAAATATTTGTTTAGATCATTATATGTCATTAAATTACAATTTACATACAGTATGATGCTGGAATAATTAATATTCAGTTATTTATAATCCTTTGTTTTAAATTATTATGTATAAAAGTGCCTTTGTATTAACTATTTCCTTTGTGTCTGGTACTAAAATGCCATTATTAGTTTGATGGTTCAACCTCTCAAAGTTTAACTTGACCATTGTATACTTTCTAGTTTCATTAGAAATACGTTTAATGTCTTTACGAATATTTAATGGGTCATCTTTAATTTGAATACTCAAATTTTTTTCACGCTAAAACGATAAAAAGCTGTTTTGAGGTTAAGAAAAAGTTTTTCCGTATTCACAACCATGTTTTCAAATTCATAAACATCCTTTTTTAAATTTCACCCGGATAAGAGTCTGCGCTAAATCACACAAAATGCTTGATAATCACAGCTGTTTTTATTTGCTGTTAAACTCTTCTGGCAAATACAAAGCCGAGGGAAAAGATATAATTTCATCTCTTTAGTACATCACAATGGAAGGCTCCTTTAAAAGAGATGATAATAACTGTCAGACTCCAAGAAGCAGTCTCGTTAGAACGTAATTCACTAAAAGAAAGAAAACGCGAAAAAAAGAAAAAAAAACCTTCCAGACCATCTAAATAAATCCCGGATCTAAAAGGTCCAGTAGCAGAAGACCTCACAGATTCCAAATTGCGATAAAATTTCGCAAAAACACAAAACATTCCCTGGAGAAATTATGACAGTCCCCAAAAAGAAAAAAAAATGCCTCCTGGTAGCTCCCACGCAAGGCAAAAGAAAATAACAATAATGACAGAACACACGACATAAAAAATTCAGAAGGAAAAAAAAGAGACGGAGAAAAGAATAATATTTACAACAACGGCCATAATGAAAAGGTTTCAATCACATCAAGTCACCGCGCATATCAATTTTCGCATCAACACTGTTTAAACAAAAGCACAAAAGCCTTCTCTCCACAATCCGGCTACTGAGTCAGCAATTCCGGACATCACTGTAAAAGCCCCCTTTTTTTAGAACACTCCCTATTTCTCTATAAAGGCACCCGTAATATTATGGCTACTTATCATATAAATCATTTTATAACCGTTCCCCTGCGGTTACAATGGACTGTTTACTTATTTTTTTCTTTCCATTTCTCATCCTGGTACTTTTTCTTTACCGACTCACCGCAAGGTTGAGGAGTGCTGCATACTGTTTAATTATTTCGTATTATTATCATTACTATTATTCGTTACGTAAGCGCTCGGTAGTAATTGGTATTTGCCAAGTTCCATTGTTAAATACCTTTTAGAGTCATTTTATTGCAGGCTTTTTGTTTTCCCCGCCCCCCCCCCCCCCTTAAGAAATTCCTCGTCTGCCGAAGGATAAATTTGATAACCGTACACATGCAACAGGTGTTGCAAGGTTCACTGACAGGTATGCCACAATCTTCGACATTCTCCGATAAAGCAGGTGTGCTTCGAAGTAAGAAAGATTTTATATTGAGATTAAACGATGGGAAAATGATTGAGATGGTGATTAAATCTTTCTTTGATGTGCCTTTCATGTGCATTTTTTTTTCCTAAATTGATCTGATTTTTTTTTCTTTAGTGTCATTCAGCATTAAAAGTATTATAAATTTTTCAATCAGTCAATCGCTTTTATTGTCTTAGATAGTTATTTGTAAGCGAAAAAATCTGTACAATAGGTTTTATCCTTTTTTTTTCCCCCAGAATTTCAAAATTTTTCTATGAGGGAAAGATATTATACAAAGATAAAGGAAAAAAAAGAGTAATATAAAAAAAAAAATTAATATTAAACTCAATCCCTACTTAGGTCAACAAAGAAAATTTTCATTTTAGTTTTTATTGAATAGTTACAATTTTGATATAAATATGTATATACGCATGACAGAATCACACTATTAAATCACAAAATAGAAAGCAATTTTGCATTTTCCTTTCTATATAGGGTGTTGGACTACTATTTTTGCTAGCTACTATTTATTCATTCATTAAATTTAATTTTTCTAGTAAAACACAGTATAGTAAAAAAGAAATCTCATTCTCAGAAATTAATCCATTCCAGCTCTGGGATTCGAACCCATGACCTCTGGATTAGAAGTCTATTCATTGCGCTACAGGGACACAAAGAACGATTTTCCTTTCTATATACGCTGTTAGACTATTTTATTTTTGTTTGTTACTATTTATTCACTTTTTTTAATTTAATGAATGAATTAATATTTGAAAAAAACTGTATTAATATCAAGTGTCATCCATTACAAGTTTAAAAAAAAGTATTTGAACTTGAGTGAATAGAAAGTATTTTATTATAATGATTGAAAATTTAACAATATATATATATATTATTAAATTTTATATATATAGGGAGAGTGTGAACTAATAGTAGGAATTGAAAAACTGTACAATAGGGTTTATCGAAAAAGAAATTTTTTTTAAGAATTTTATATGAAGGAAAGATGTTTTCTATAGTATTCAGAGATGAAGGGAAAAATAAATGAAAAAGTAATTTTCATGTTAAGTGCTGCCACAAAGGAAATAAAGTTTAGGTATTTGTGTGTGTGTGTGTTTATGGTAAAAAGTCAAAGCCATTTTGTCAAAGACAAACAGCATTTTAGAACTTTTTGCCTTTAATTGCGAGAGGACGCATACCACATAGTTACAAGAAAAACAGCATTTGGTATATTTATCGGCTTTTTTAGTATTAAATTTAAAAAAAAAAAAAAACTGTGTCGAAATGACTGTGCACGATAAGGCGGAAGATAAAAAAAACTTGGATAGGACCGATTCAACGATGCTGAGAAAGAAAGTCGTGCTATGCAATGTTGTTATGTTATGCTATGCCAGTGATGGCGAACCTATGCCCCGTGGGTCAGACACTGACCCACACGCAAGCTTTTTAACTGACCCACGATTGCTAGGCAACCCATTTGTTTGCTTACATGGATTTATTTCAAATTTCTGAGGATTATTTTATTCTATTTGTATTTTTTCAAGCCCTGCATTGACACAAAAGCAATTTTAAAGCTGTCTTTAACCATCAGTTTGATCATCACAGTTCTAAAGTTACGCAAATAACAACAAATGTATATGAAAGTATGTAGTATTTGAAATAAAGCAAAAATAATAACAAAATATCAAATAAAGTGTATAATTTTACTCACATGTTGTTTATTGAAAAAAAAAATTGACAAACCAAAGCAAATAACCATATTTAAAGCCCTTTCTACGAATAAAAGGCACTTTTGTAAGTTTATGTTCAGTTATGTTTGTAAAGAGACTTCCATAGCGACCATTTTTTCCCATTAAAACAATTGAATTTTAAAAGTGTTTAGTATTAAAAATACTCACAGTTAAAAATTTTTAATTTTAACTCTGGTGCAAATGGGCATTAGTGACTTAAGAGTTGGTACTAAAAGAAAATATGAACAGAGTTTGAACCACGTTTCAAAAAGGTTAGTCATCCCTGTACTATACTATTCAGTTTTCACCAATTAGTAATCATCACTTTTCTTTATTGATATTGTAGAAGCAGAAAAATTACTGTGCTTTGAGTCTAAAATCATCTAACCAAAATTAAGCTTTTTTCCATATTTTCGAAAATTAAACAACTTAGTGGAAACATTTAAGTTTAAAATTAATTTTTAAATTATTTTTTTCCTGATCTCCATGTCGTAGAACATCTTTTCTACATAGGTGGGCTCGGTTTGATAATAATTTTTTCTATATATACACTACTAC
>BMAV01003460.1:25516-37688 GCA_019973955.1 Trichonephila inaurata madagascariensis
TGTGTGTGTGTGTGTGTGTGCATCGAATATACTACACTGAATTGAAAATATCAAAAATTGGATTTTTTGTAGACTTCTGAAAAAAAAAATTTCGAATTTCATGGGGTTTTTGTTATAAAAAAATTGAAATATTTTGAATTTTGGAATGATCGTAGTTCATTTGGTGCGTGTATTTGTGCTGAGTCTACCCTATAAATTTGAAGTCATTCGATCAAACCGTTCTTGAGATATGATGGAGGAAAGTTTGAAAAACACAGTTTTGAGAAAAACGCATTTAAAGTTTCAAATCCGATTAAAACAATGAAAATCTTAACTTAGCGCTACGAACAACTACTCTTGTAACAACTGCTTCTTTATAAAGACTTCGAATTTTAAAAAATCACTTTACCACCGTATTCAAGATATGTTAAGAAAGCAATTTATGACCATTACATGAGTGAACCCCCTTAACTTAGATTCCCTCTTCGGTAAAACGCGCCTAAAAAAGTCTACACTTCAAAAATCAAGGAAGATGTATACGTAGTAGTTCTCTTACATTTTATCTCGAGGGATTTAATTCACATAATGGTCCTGATCTCTCCAAGACTTCGCGTGATAATTAATATTAGGTTTATCCACTTAACGGAAAATAACTAGAACTTTATCTCCCAAAAAATTGACATATTAGCGTTTTTGAAACAGGATGAGGCAGTCTTGTATCACCCTATTCACAGCTGAGATCTCAGAAGTGAACCAAAAATGTGTGTGCGTGCGCGTGCATGTGTGTGAAGTTGCTGTTTGTGTTGTGTTTTTTTAAGTAACTAAATAAATGTATAACTAAAATTATAAGAAGCCCCCTCAACATTTCCACGACTGCAACAACCAGAAAAAAAAAATCGTCTTATTAATAAATTGTCTTGGGCCGTTCACACACCCAAATTATTTCATATACAGTCGGACCTCTATTGAACGAAGTCGCTAAATCCCGAAAAAAAAAGTTCATCATATGAAAAATTCGTTATATATAGAGGTTCATCTTTCAATATACTTTATAAGCCCCGTGAAAAAATTTTAAATTAATAAACATTACATATTAAAAAAAGCAACTATTCACACCTTTTTGTAAATTATTATCTATTTTTTTTGTATATCTTACCCATAAGAAAAGAAAAACTGCAAGAGAGAAAAAAAAAAGAATTTCGAGGAATACACTGTATTTTCAACATTAAGAAAATAATTTCATACTATAATTATTGAATTTTAAGGACAATTTTATATATATAAGCCTACAAATAATTTTAAATATGCATTTTTTTAATTTAGTAATTTTAAGAATACACTACCACATGCTTCCTTAAATTTAATAACTAATAAAATCTGCTGATTCTATACTTGAGTTTTTTGTTTGAAAAGTTAAGGAAATTTACTGCTCGCGATCAGTGTTAGGCATCTGATAAAACCAGTTCAAGGTCATTGATAACAATAAAATGTGTTAAAGGAGAAAAAAATTTGAAATATCCAGAAATACAATTAAAACAGGGAGAAAAAAAATTGAATCATAACAGAAAAAGTTCGTTATATTAAGGTGACCAACCGTCCTCCTTTAGGGACGACAGTCCTTCTTTTATATAGGTTTTGTCCTTCCTCAAAAAGTGTCCTCCTACTTGTTCTTCTTTTCAATATTTGAAAAGTGATCTGCTAATCTATGTTTTCAGAGATGAATCAAACATGTTTCCAATATGTCGAAGAATAGTCTGAAACAAATATCACAGGAAATAATAGTTTTCAATGGTGCTTTTTGACTTCATTACAAGTAAATTGGGCAGATATAGAAAACTATGTTGATTTTTTTATCAGAAGAAAAGCCCCATATTAAAATCGTTGACAATGGACTGTTTGAAGAAATTGGAAGACTGAATGTATATTTAAACTATAATAAATTGAAACAATTGGAGCATCAACACATACAGAAATTGATAAAAGATGGGTGGAAACATTTAACCATTTCAAAAATGAACACATTCCATAAGAAAATTTAGTCATTCTTTTTTAAATGACGTTGTGCTTCCCTTTAACTAATGCACCAGCTGAAAAAGTTTTTTCAGTAGGTAATTTTGGAACAAGTGAGAAATCAAGATTGAATGTTGATATTTTAGCTGCAGTACTTACAGTAAAGATTAAGGATATTTTTTTACTCCAAAATTTCCAATATTTATTAAAAAATAATATATTGACAAACAAAAAAATTCATTCAATGAGAAAATATTCGTTTAAATAAAAAACGAGCCATACAGTAGTCGTGTACAATGTGTAACACATCTGACATGTTATCTTGGTAAATACGCAATAGTAACTTAAATCCTGAAAAAAATGAATCAAGTATGATTGGAAATAATTTTGTATCGAATAAAATTATATCTTTAATGAAAATTGTATTTATTTAACACAAGGAGTAATGCAATTTTTTATCAAAAATATTTATTCTAGTTCAATTTGGGGAAAAATGGATACAATAGACTTAAGATAAATAAAATATGACACATATACTTGTGATTTCAAAGTATTTAAAAATCGTTGAAAAACAGCGTCAATAACAATACCACTGTTAGTTGTCGAAATATTTCGATTTATATTCATTTCGGAGAGCTTTAGTTAATCAATCAAAAAAGCTATAAGCGGCTCAGCTTCCGGCAAACTGAAGTTAACGTTGAAATCATGGGAAGAGAGTGATAGTTTGTTTTTAAAAGAGCAGAACCACACACATACACAACACACATCTTCGGTATACGGTAAAAGTATAAAATGCAGAAAATCTGTAATTTTTTGAACCGTTTGATTGGATGTATACAGCCACCGAAATCACTGTTTGTCCATTTTCAAATATGCATTCTGCTACACATATGTCCCCAATATCTTGACTAGTAATACCCAGTCCACTTGCTTAACGGTAAATAATGTCCATGTGAGGAGTCACAACATGAGAGCTGTTCCGTTTGAGATATAGATCGCAACACCAGCTGCTCTGTGGCCCGGTCGTTTAAATTGTACGTAGCAATCGAAGTTATGTATCGAAAGACGTTCGACATTACCTAACCACGTCTCGGCCAACATGAGTAACGTACAATTTTGTGAAATAACGTCGTCGAAATTAGCTTGGTAAATGTTTAAAAATTAGAAAAAAAAATATTAGAGAAAATCAAAATTCTCCGTGTAATTAATTAGTTTTTTTAGTCGAGAAATCATCACAATTAAAAAAATTATATTGATAGCTACAGGAATTAACCTCAAAGTATGAAAAAGATACGCACTAAAATATTTATTCGAATAATTCTATATTACTTACTCGTATTTTCTTAAGAATGTTGAACTTTGTCAGACGCTCTTAACAATAAATATAATTATTTAAGTAAGTTTATCCTGAATAAGAATTCGAATCTTTTGAAATATTAACTTTAACAATATAAAAAAGAAAACATCTACTACATTTGGACCCTATACGAGGGCAGTAAAAAGACTCCATCAAGCAAATTGGACCCCGATGCGAGGGTAGTAAAGACATACCATTACGCGTGCTTATTGGTCAAATCAAATAGCGCGCGCTTACGTCATTTCCTGTTACGAATTTCCGTCCCTTTTCACAAAAATCACCCCGACAAATATTCGGTAAGCGAGAGCAAAAATGTTACACATCAATAATTAAAAGGGATGTAAGCATAATTAGCGTATTTTTGTTTGAATTAATATAAAATATTTCATATATTTACATTGTAAGATTTCCTTAAATTTTTCGTCCTCCTTTTTATTGTTAAAAAAAACTGGTCTTACCTTAGTTAAATAGAAAATTACATTTCCCTATTGGGAAAGGTTATTTAACGAGGAAAATCGTGAAATGTTCTTCGTTCAAGAAAAAAAGTTCGCTGTATAGAAAAATTCGCAATATAGAGGTTCGACTGTATTTATTTAAAATTCTTCAAAAAATATATTATTTTCCATTGTTATAATGAGCCATAGTGAAATCCCTTCTGGGGGGCATAGTACCCCCCCCCCAAAGATGTTAACTATTTTGTTGGTTTACGCATGTGTTGAATGCCATTTAAAACCGGAAGTGGTGAAAGGGTTTAATATTCCCAATTACTCCCTTTCCTGTGTCATCCATCTCGCTGAAACTCCCTAAGAAAATACGGAGAAATT
The DNA here is from genome assembly GCA_019973955.1 of Trichonephila inaurata madagascariensis. NCBI lineage: Eukaryota > Metazoa > Arthropoda > Arachnida > Araneae > Nephilidae > Trichonephila > Trichonephila inaurata. The sequence continues at coordinate 29,687 of BMAV01003460.1, forward strand.
CTCTTTGAGACTTAAAGCCTCGAGAAAAGTCGCACATTGAAAAATAATGGAACAACGGTTTTTGAAGAACAACTACATATCATTGGCAGAACCAATCGATCAAACAAATAATTAAGTCGACCCCATACACCAAACGTATTAGTATTCTGTGCTGTGTTGACTTTAAATGATGCTCAACCATCTCAACCTATTTTGTCACTGTCACTGACTGAGGAATGGAAAAGAAAATACAATCGCTTAGAATTCACAACATTGTGTTTTGAAAATCGCAATTTTCCACGGTGTAGTGATTATATATGTAAGGAAATATTTCCGCATCATCTTCAACTTCACATAATAATGCAACTATGGTGACAAATTTAGAACATATGGTTTTCAAAGAATAAACATTTACTCGAAATGGGAATATTTCTAAATTGGAGTGACTGCATGAATAAGAGGTAAATTCATTTCATGTTCTACACATTAATTTGAAAGTCAAAAAAATATATATTTTTTTAATATTTATTAAAAAGTTTCCGCTTCACATGATTTCATTAATATGAAATGAGATAATATTGTTCTTCGCCAAAGGTTTAAAAACCGGAAACAACATGGAGCCAAATAGAACAAATACCTTAAAGATATAGTTATCATAATCTATCTTAACTAACATATAGAAAAATTGCACTATATTATAATACTCAACGTTAAATGACTTTTTTAGTAATTATTGAAGTGAAAACTTCTTTAGCCGCGTTGGGCATTTTTTGGTAGGGGTCTTATGGGTCTTATGGGTTCTCGTCACCGACATGCTCATGACTGGCGCACGCGCAATGTGCTGTGCCCCTTAGACACTTTTTGGATAGGTGAAATCTCGTGCGTTCGCGTCACCGATAGGCTTATAGCAGTATATCTGTAGCTGTTCAGCTGACGTATAGTGTTGTGTATATCTTATAAATGAAATTAAATGGATTTAGTAAAAAATTCAATGTGTATATACTGTGCATTGTTGAAATAGTGTTTTTGTTTGATTATTATTTGAATCGTTTAATTGAAGAATCATTGTGCTGTACAATAGTGAGTACTAAATAAATATACTAATATTTTTAAGATAAAAAATAAATAATGGAAAATTATTTTAAACACTCGTATTTATTTTGGCGATTGAAAATTTTGTATTATTTAAAATTATTTTAAATCTTCATATTTATTCTGGCGTTTGAAAATTTTGTATTATTTTTATTTTCTAATATCTAACCTCTTCAATTCATCACGCAATCTGGATTAGTATTTCACAGTGGCTTAGACGTTTTCTTACTACCGTGGTAAAACAGACTAGTTGTTCAGTCATATCTTTATCGTGGATTTTGAAAATAAAAAGTTTATAAAATCTAATAATAATTCAAGATTAATGTGTTGAAGTTTAAAATATGGTTATTAATGCAAAATTATGTATTTTATTACCTTATATGATTAAAATCTTTAGTTTAAAATAATAAAAAAGGCTCCGACTTTAATTTCATTCAATATTTTATTTTATTTATAAATTTAATATTTCGAAATCATTATTTATTAATTTAAATTGTCAAAAATAAAATATGTGTTTTGCTATATACTTTTAAAGGCCAAGTACATTGAAATTTAAGTAAATACAAATACTATCCATAAATAATATGATTGTATATTAATTGTTATTTCAATTGAATTGTATTTATATTTTGTCATGATCTTTTGTGCAGCCCGTAATATATTTGAATAATAAAAAACCATATAAACATGTATATAATTGTTACTCGGAGTGTAAATAGATGTGAAAACTAGATTGATGTTGATAATTTTAATTCAAACATTATGAAATTTCAAATTTTAATACTAAAAGTTATAAGTTTTCACTTCTATCGGCAGTCTCTATAACTGCCATTTTTTTTTATTAGTAGTAAATATTTGTGTCGAATCCCATGAATCCCCGAATATTTTTAATCCCTTTATTATCATAATTATTTTTCACACAAATTATGGAAACATTTATGAACACGAGATATTTGTCGTGATATTTCAACTCTTACTATAACAAATGTTGGTAAAGAATATTTTCATAGCACATGTCTACCTATTCCAAAGCGTAGTAATTAATACGTAATTATATTGGTTTCAATTTAAGAGAAAATAAAATTATAAAATTTTAAATTACTAACTAAAAAAATTATTGTTAACACACATTGTGGTATTTATAATCTTTTAAATAACCCTCTCACACACAAAACTTAATGAATGACTGGAAAATTTAATAAAAATGGCAACTTAAGAATATTTTATTTCGTTCTAGTTTTTTCTGTAAGTCCATAAATTATTGGATTATCTTTCATGGTGTCAGTTAAACAATTTCAATTCGAAGATTTATTTTACATGTGAAATTTTTACATGATTGCTACTAAAAACTAGAGAAGAATTTAAGAGTTTTTTAAAATAAAAATTCAATTAATGAATTTATTTATTAATCAAATTAAAGTATATGCTCAATTTATTAACTTATCATGTAAAAAGTGGAGTTATGTTCTTTAATAATAGAGCGTTACAAAAAATAAATAAATAAAGCTAGAGATTCCCAAACATTAAATCCTTCACTCATATAAAACTTTGGAAAAACTATATTCAAAATTTGGAATTATTTTACTTGCTTTTGGGGTAAAGTATAACGTAGTTTATTGCAGCATCTATATATAGCAAGAAAAAAAGAAAAAAAAATTTACTGTTATAAATCAGAACTTAAAAATCGTAGATGTTTCTTAAGAGAGTTCGCATTGATTTCAGCCTTTCTCTTTCTAAACATATTCCACAGTTATACCAAATGCTTTATGTAATTTAAATCCCTATTTCAGCTTATTTATTCGAAATGTAGCTAAGAACAAAATAATGGATTTTTTTTACAAAATAGCAAATTTTATCTGTTTATTTTCTAGACATTTTTTTAAAAAATTACTCTTAAAAAATTTATTACTCTGAAATTTAATCATTGGCATATATTTTCAATCGACAATAAAATAATCTATATAACAAGATCACATTTATAAAAATCATGTCATCATTCGTAAATATAATATGTTATTTTTTTATATTTTGATCTTGATTGAGATCGTTACTAATCGAAATTCAATAATTGTAGCATGTATTCTTTTCATGTAAAAAAAAAATTACCAAGATATGGTTAGAAAATATGAAAATAAATATATGATTTGACTTGAAAATACTGGATAACATTTACTATTTTAGATAAAATAAATTCATATGTTTAAACAGCTATTTTTCTATCCCCGCTTTATTCAGCAAGCAAAGAAAAATATTATCAATGAACACACAAAACCCTCAAATGTCAGAGTTAAAACTTATAATTAATTTAATCTCTAAGAGTTATGTGTTATTCCTGAAATATCTCTTAAATTATTTCTCACAAAATATATTTTAGCACACATACACACAAGAGAGAACTCTTAATCCGCATTAAATCATCAATTCATATATAATATTACTACATATAATTAAGCGTGATTTGCACACACATTGCCAAGTTAGGTATCACGGAAAAATTAAAAAAGATAAAATTTAGTACTTACACTGATTGTTTATGGACATCACACAAAAGTATTGCGTGGCCGCGGTAGCCTAGTGGTCAAGGTAATAGACTCTTGGTCGGCGTGTCATGAGTTCGAGCCCAGTACCGCTGAAGACCCGCAGTGTAGGGGAGCGATTAACGTCGAAAGCTTAAGCGTCCTCCCGTTAATGAGGTAGTTAGGAGAAGGGTGTGCCCTCGTCACACTTGACCATGGTTCAAAATTACGAAGTCCGTCGCCAAAAGTTCTCGTGTTGTTGAAGAGTGGGACGTTAACATTCACTCACTCACGAAGACGTTAACATTCACTCACATACGAAGGCTTTTGGTGACGGACTTTTTAATTTGGTACTTAGATCAAGCGACAAGGACGACACCTGAGCTAGCATACCACTCTCCTAGCTTTTACACCGCACCACGTGAGGACACTTTTAGCCTCCGCGAATCAGCTCTTCTGTACAGAGAGTCTTCGGTGGCGTGAAGACTTGCATCCACGACTAGATAGAAACAATGGCGACCGCAAATGGATTTGACTACCGCGTCCATCCGTTTATGCGGACACGGTTCAAATAAAATTTTTCTTTTTCTTAACACATTTTAATTGTCACAGGAAAATTACTTTTTGATTTATTTACTCTTTTTAGTTTAGTTGGTAGTTATTCTTTTTTTATTTTACATTCAGTCTTTTAAATTGAATGTAAGCCTATTTCTATTTCTATTAAAATGAATATTCCTTTTAATTTACATCGAATATGTATCTATCTAAACTGTGTGCAGTTGTTTTGCATAATACTACAACCAGGTTTTTTTATAATAGCATAGAATCTTAAATAAATTATTTGTATGTATTGTACATTTATTCATATTTTTACTTTTATTTTTATATAGGACTCCCAATAACTAATTATAAATTTATTTCACAAAGAAAATTTTAGATCAAAGCTCCCATCTAAAAAAATCCCATGCTTTTAGTGCACTTAACTGTATAGCATGTCAAATATTAAAGGCGGAGGGCGGGGGTGGAAGGTGACGTTTTTATGTGTATAAAAAAATAAAAAGTTTCTGCTGAAGGTGCGAAACGAAAAAAATATAATCGAATGCTTCGTGCAAACCATGTTAAGGAGCATATGGACATTTTTTCCCCGTGAATTTTGACAATTTGTTTGTTAAAGAGTTCCAAGTGTTAAATCGAATTATTATACAGAGAGAAAAGAATAAATTCATCTTCTTCAGGCTAAGTGAAAAAGCCTTTTTTACACATCAAATATGATTTTGCTATGAATAAGCTTGTTACGAAATTGAAAGATTTTTTTTTCGGTATTGCAAAGGGAAAATAAATCTCTAAACATTAATAAAAAAAATAATTTTTTTTTACCTTCTTACCAACAATAATATATATATATATATATATATATATATAAGAACCTTGAAAAATTTAAAATTTTCTTATTACCTTTATAGGCCTTTGTTTTTATTTTTTCCACTTCAGTTTAGTAAAAGAAATCAATAAAATCGAAATACTTTATTGCTGGAAATAAGAATATCCACCTTCAATTTAACTATTGGGTTAGGTGTTGTAAAGTATTAGAAAATGTATGTTAATAGCTTTTGTTTCTATACCGATATGGATTTTTAAAATCTTTAATTTGTATGGTTTTTATTAAAGAAATTTTAAAAATCAATTTGAATTTTGAAACACCACACGCACACATAACACTTCCTAAACTCGGATTAATTTACCCTAACTCCTTTACGGAATTTCTAAGAAAAATTCCCTTATTACTATCATCAATAATTCCAAAGATAAAATTAATTTTGTGTTTTAAAATACTATAATTTACAGCTTGATTACAATTATAGTTGATAAATACCTTTATGTAACTATTTGGTAAGTGTACTCATTTAGTAAAGAATCTAAAAGTATTATCTATCGATTTTATTGATTCTTATTCTATTCTTTATCGAATATATCGACTCTTATATTATTATCTATGGATTTTATCGATTCTTATTCTATTCTTTATAGATTATTACATTCAACGATATATTCTATATCGGTATTGTCTTCCATCGCGCATATTTTTTGTATATCAAAGCTTAAGCATTAGCTTAAATTAATTTTGATCACTGGTATTGCTTAGTGAATAAATAAAATACATTAGTTGGAACTTTTTACAACAATTAAAAAATTTCTAACACGGATATAAAAACGAAAATTTGTTACAATTATTCATATAATTGATTTTACAGCCTCAAATACATTTAATTGTCATTCTATTTCATCATCATCAATAGATATTATAAAAGAAAGTGTACAATGTACGTGCCGATAAAACTCAGAAACGAGTCCCGGTACGAGTCAATTGAGTTATATGGTGTAGTCCTCTATCTCCCCTCTATGAAGGTCCTCCCGTTGGTGTGGTGTGGTAGTTAGGAAAGGGGGTGCCAGCTCAGGTGTCGTCCACGTCACTTGACCATGGTTCAAAATTACGTGGTTCGTCGCCAAAAGCCCTCGTGCAGCTGAGCAGTGCGACTTTAATAATCAATCAATCAACCCATCTATGAAGAAGGTTCCCGTTTGTACCTGAATCGATCCCCAAGAGGCGTTGCGAGGGCTTAAGGGGCGTTACAGATAAAAAAAAAAAGAGCACTCATTAAAAATTTATTTTACATCTTTCTATGCATTATTTTGTACCGAGATTTACTATTCTTTCAGTTCAGCTATTATACCAAGAATAATATTTTTTTTAAAAAATTAACTCGAGTGAAGAACGGCTACTTTAGCTAGTAAATAATAAAAGTTACTGAAATCACATCACACACACCAAATGTTTTAGTCATTTTATATCTTTTTGGGGTTTGGCGAACTGCACTTTTCAATGGCTCGCCACATTGCGTATTACAAATGCTCCTTGAAATTAAAAGTTAGTTTCTTGAAATTAAAATTTCTCCAACATTTATAACAAATGTTATTATATAAAAATAAATAAAAACACTTGGGTTCTTAGACTTCTGTAAATAAACAATATTTAGAGGAATGTCTAAAAAAAATAATAAATTTATACAATATTTACAGATAGCACAAAAATTGTGTACAACTATTACCCAATTTTTTTGTAAAAGTTTCATTTTTGAAAAAATAGAAATAGAACTTTTATGAAAACTAAATAAATTCTAAATCTCAAGGAGCCATTTCAATACAAATGAAAACTTTTATGAAAAAGTGAAGCAGGAAATATCTTTTTTTTCCCTCAAAGAGTTATGAATGCTTTTTAAGAAAAAACATTTTGGTGTTTTTGATATAAATATTCTACTTTTTAAAGATTATCCATGTTAAATTTATAAAGATCAGAGAAAAATGTAGCTTTTAGGGTCCCATAAACATCAATTTCAGTTTAGAATATGATAAATCTGTTCACTTTGACTTGATAATATTACTAAAAACGCATTACACGTGTGCATTTATTATTTTTAGTTAAAGCCTGTTTTAAGTAATGTAAAAACTCGTTAGAGATCAACTTTTAGTATAAAATAATTGCTAATTAGTAATTTATATATAATATCTTTTTTGGAGAATTAATTTTACATCTTCTTCGTGAAATCGTTTGGTAGTTATAATAATATTATTATAATACATTCGTTTAAATAAATCGTTTACAATCGCTATCTACGTTATAACTGTTTCCGTAACTGATTTGTAAAGTAGAATTTGTGAAAACTAATAATTCCAGAGTTTGAGTTTATACCTATGGTTGTCTAAGCAGTATTTTTAACACGCTTTTTTATTAGCTTCACCTATATGTAACAGAACCTTAGAACTCGATTTTTACCGAATTTAAAAGGTCAGATTAATTCGAAATTTTGCACACTTGTCAAGGACCGATGACAGTACAATAATGTAATAATTTTGTTCCGTTGTCCTGATCAGGATCATCAGGATTAAAGATTTCCCATTTTCATATATGGCGTCTAATTCCAGATCCCATTTAAAAATGTGGCGACTAAAAGATAAAGTTACAGCCCATGCGTTAATACAAATACAACAAGCAAACAAAAATATTCTTTATGTGAAAAAGGGAAGGATGCATTGACTGATCCATTATTTTGCAAACCAGGCCGTATGGACACACTGACAGGGGAGCATTTGCCAATGGGTATTCCAGATTTTAAAAAATGACGCTTTTAAGATTAATTCATCAATGAATAAATGATAGTTAAAAAAACTAAAAAAACACTTTTATTGTAGATCGAACTAAAAAAATTAAAAATGAATTACAGTTAAAAAAAGCTAAAAAACACACTTTTACTGTTAATCGAACTAAAAAGTAAAAAATAATTCTTAATATAAGAATAAAATGATTAACGAGAAAATTAATATCACTGTCGTAAAAGTGTGTGTGGGGGGGGGGGGGT
>BMAV01003460.1:37788-52427 GCA_019973955.1 Trichonephila inaurata madagascariensis
GTACTACATTTTTACACTAACTCATCATTTCGGAATAGAACTAGTAAGAAATTATAACAACTGATATCGAGCACCCCACGCTTTTACCACAATAACATTAATTTTCTCGTCTTTTAATCATTTTATTCTTATATTAAGAATTACTTGTTACTTTTTAGTTCGATTAACTGTAAAAGTGCGTTTTTTAGTTTTTTTAAACTATAATTTATTTTGTGATAGCAACTGTATAATGAAGAATGTGCCGGACAAAGTTAAGCCTGTGTCTTTAATTTATAAAGAAATTCATGAAGTATAAATAGCAGTAGATAATATGCCTCGTAGTAAATTGACTCTTGAAGAACGTGGACGATTGGAAGAATTTTGATTGGTTGGAAAGAATATGCACCAACGGTGAAAACTTTATAACTATCAATAGTAGTTAAAATTATCTGTTATTAAATATGTAAAATAAGTGTTATTTTATTACTATTTATCATCCCCTTAAAACCCAGCGTCTTTCAAACAGGGAAGCGGGTATCCCGAGGGGTGCGTGATAACTCCACGAGGAGGGCCCAAGTATATTAAAAAGTTGCGAACAAAAACAATTTTTTTTAATTATTAATTTAATGGATGTAAGCAAACAAAATACATTCTAAAAAATAAAAAATAAAATACACATTTACATTGATATAATACAATTATAAGTGTATCAGAACAGCACAATGTATTTTATAATTAATTTAACTATATCATAAGTCAAGAACAAGTGTAACAAGACTCAATGGACTTGTCATATATAAAATTATATACAAGAACTACCACTTTCCTTGATAATTTGTACGGTTTACAATTAATTCCTTAACTACCGATTAAAATGTACGCGATTCGTTCGCCAATGCTACTGTTTTTCACGTAGGCATGGTTTGTGACGTATTGGGAGGGAGTAGAAGGAATAAATAAGAAAATCTCCTTAAATAAGTAAATCCTTCGCAAACACTGTCAAAGTCCTTTTATTGCATTCCAAGACCTTCGAAATAATTTTATGGATAGCAGTGCACAAAAAAGATCGCACTTCAGAAAGATGTATGTATACGTCCAGAGCACTTAACGCTTTGGCTGAGAGAGACGTTTATATACCCCAGTGACACTTATGAGTTTAAAGTCGTATTGTAGCTTCAGCGTCAAAGTATACTGTAAACTCAAACTCAGTGGCGCAACAGCCCATGAGAGTCAGGGCCTACTGTGCCCATCCCAGTGTACGTGATCATTGGGCGATGAGGTGCATGTGCAGATGTTCCGATCAGGTGGTCAGTCTGAAGCGAAATCCCAGTGTTTAAGTTCCCAAGCAAGCTTGGTATTCATTTATCAACCAACTGCAGTAGGGATGAAAGGTTGAATCGACTTTGCCCAACCGGGGAATAGAACCCGGACCTGTGGACCGCGATACGCTACCACTCGACCATTGGGAATTCGTATACTACATTGAGTTCAATACGTTATTGTATGGATGGGGGGAGGGGCATGATGAAAATTGTGATTGAATATCGGGTCGCAAATATTGAAAGTTTGAGAAGCACTTCCTTAACCTGATTGATAGAGTTAATTCGATCGAACTAAACTGACTGAACTGTGCAAAATCGAGATAATTCGAGCGGCGTAGTATTTTATGCTATTGTAACTTTCACATTCTATTATAAATGATCATTGTCTTCCCTCGAGAGACTAACTCGTCATCGTTATTTAGTAAATTTAGATAAGATTACAGTCAATTTAGATAAGTGTAATTTCATTTAGTGGACATCAGAATTTGGAATACATATGTTTTATATAAAAAAATGAAGAGAAATAAATTTAGATTTCAGAAGCAAATTAGTAGAAAGAGTTATGCAAAGTTATATCACAGCGATACAAATATAAAAACGTAGAGTCCACCAAAATATTCTGGAATTCTGGAATTAACGGAACGTCATTTTCCCAGTTTGTTCTACCAACACTAAAAAGAAAAGAAACTCCCAGAAGATACTCAGCTGTGCGTTAAGCTAAAAGGGATAGCAAAGGAAAAGAAAAGAGAGTCATTACATGTGTGATAACGTCAATGTTGTGTTATGAGCTGCAACTTGCTTCCAAATATATCACACAAAAGACAATTTTGAATAAATTTTTAAAATAGATATCATTATTATTATTATTATTTCTCTCTCTGTGTTGAAAAGTTATAAATAAATATTTTTTACCAATACAAGTATGTTTTTTCAAAACATTTATTCGAAAAGAAAGGCAATAAAAGTCGATGTACATGGAAGATTGTAATATCCGGTACTTATCTGCAATGTGGAACAAAATCCAAAATTAAAATAAAATTTTTGATTGATATTGTACTTTTTTAATTTTGGGCCAAAGCAAGGTTCTAAAATGTTCTTTCTTTCTTTTTTTTTAATAATAAGTGTGAACTAAAGGGTTAAATATCCGTTACAGTAAAATCTGGAGTATAACGCACACCTATACTTTCAAGCTACAATTTTTAATTTTTGGGTATATTCGCCATGTAACGCGCCCCCATGTAACCCACATTTCAGGTTTTTACGAAAAAACCTGAAATCGATACACGCAATGCTCTTATATATTTTGAAGACATTTATTCGAGGTATTATTCCAAGCTTTAGAGAAAAAAAGGTTAGTATACTTGAAGAATTATAACCTTTTAAGTTCATATGGAATGTCATATCTTTTAAATAAACAGTATTTCGATACATGGAGAAGTCTAATTTTTTCCCTATGCTCACCTTATTTTATTTTTAAAGGTATCATATTTTAATACTCGACGTATAACGCGCAACCGTAAATTTCGGTCTTATTTCTTGTGTTAAAAGTGCACGTTATATGCCGGATTTCACGGTAATTGGTTCAAACTGTTAATTGCAATGCATTCCATGGACCCTTTTTTTTTTTTTTTTTTTTTTTTTTTTCAGTGCAGATGGACCATGTACTAATCTATGCATCTAAAACCACAACGGCAGATTCATTATCATATGATAAACATTATTAAATATTCTTTGAGAATTATTCTACGGACATCAGAAAAACATATTTCATCTCGTGGTAATGCTAGTGGAACGGAAAAATTACCTTGTGCATTTGCAACTGTGTATCGGAGGATTCACACTTCATGTATGCTGCAGGAAAAGGAACAATCATCGACAACAATAATTTTGTGAATGCCTTCATGCATGTATGACACCCATTTCATAATCTTCATCGTGTATTCGAAATATTGTTCTTTTATCACCAATCAATGCCAGTTTTTGAGGAAAACGGAGCTACATGCGTAGCCATTTTTATGTATGAGTTAAATAAAACCTTTTATTAATTCATGTTATGTTCTGTTCTATTGAAATGGTAATGTGCAATGATTTCTAAATTAGATATACGGTTCCATCCTGATAATTTAAAATACGAATTCATCATATTCGTAGCTCTTTTTGTCTAAATAATACGTTGATCAAAATCTATATTTCCAAACATGTTTCTTAAGAAACGTAGAGTAGTTACAGAAGAGTTTCTAAGTTTATTTTAAGAAAAAATAAATTAAATCTTACTTTTGAATGAGACGCATGTATATGTACCGAGAAGGGAGCCAGACCCGCGTACCTGTTTCTCCACCCTTGTATGTATCACTGACCCTTCTCATGATTTTACATCCAAGTAAATTTAATATTATCTATTGAATCATATTGCTCATTCAATATTTCAGAAATACGTTAGAATTTTAATATTCCATAATCAATTTTTTATAATTGATGAAGGTTTTAAGTTGGATATATTTACTAAACATTTTGGTTATTATAGTATCTTCTTACTTTCCCCCTCTCTTTTATATTTAAGTTAAGATATAATTTTTTCATATTGTTTATCTTAGAAATTTAAACTAATGATACGTACATTGTCTAAAAAAAGTTGTCATGAAATCATCTCCATTATGAGTTTCAACTGCTGGATCATGTTTTAGTTAAAGAATATATATTAGTTTGTGCGTATGAAATGTCAGATGTTTAATGAATATATAAAACTGCATATTTTTTTTCAAAAGCTATTTATTTAATCAAAATATTCTCCATTTGTTTCAATACTTTTTACTCGATGAGATTTTAATGCATAGATGCTTTATTTAAAGAAATACTGATCTTTAAAATCAATATATGGAATTCATATGTCTTCATTTTCAGATTGCTTAGCCCCTAAAACCTTTTTCTAAATGTTTAAAAGAAAAGAAAGTCGGCTGGCGAAAAATCCGGTTAATCAGATGAGTGCTGCAAAATTTCATATTTAAATTCACATATTAATTCAAATTTCATATTTTAATATATTAATTCAATTATTTTGTACCGGCGTATACGACCGAGTGTTTTTGCAGAGAAGTATTGGGCTGTGCCGATTAACAAAAGAAAAGCGTTCAATTTTTCACCGTTTCATCAATGTATTAGCAGTACTTTTAGGCAGTAATGCTGAGCATGCATTCAACCGATGCAGCTTATTTCGCTCGGTTAGTTCTTGCGGTACCCACTTACCTATTTTTTTCAGCTTGACAATTTCAAAAAAGTGTCGCAATCGGCAATATAGTCAACTTTCATTTTAATAGATACAGTTCGATTTGTTTCCACCAATGCTTTAAAAGCATCATTTTTCAGAACATTCAATCAGTTTTGGATTATCTACGTAGTTCATTTCGTAGTGAAAAATCACCACATCAAAATTTTTCAAACTAATCCTGCACTTTTCAATCGTTAAAACATGGCTTACGTCGCGTGCACCTTTTGCAGCATTTTTAACAAGTTTATACTCATGTAAATAAAATTACACAAATATCGTTTGAATTCATATTCTTACAAAATTCAAAACAAACAACAAAATGAAACACTTGTGGAAATAAAAACCAGCCTTACAGTAGTCGCATATGATATGTAACATCTGACATGTTATCGTGGTAAATACGTAATAGTAACTTAATTCCTGAAAAAAATGAACCGGGTGTGATTGGAAATAATTTTCCATCTAATAATTATATTCTTAATGAAAACTTTTTTAATTAACATAAGAAGTAATGCAATTTTTTATCAAAAATAATTATTCTTGTTCAATTTGGGGAAGAGAGGAGACAATAGACTAATGATAACTAAAATATGACATATATACTTGTGATTTCAAAGTATTTAAAAACCGTTGAAAAATAGAGTCAATAACAGTACTACTGTTAGTTGTCGAAACTTTTCGATTTGTGTTCATTTCGAACTTGAGTTCATCATTCAAAAAAGTTATGAGGCTTATCTGGCAAACTGAAGTTTACGTTAAAACCACCATTCAAAAAAATGGAAAGAGAGTAATAGTTTTTTTTAAAAAGCAGAACCACCTTCGGTATATAGTAAAAGTACAAAATACAGGAAATCTTTAATTTTTTGAACCATTTATTTCGGAGAAATGTATACGAACCCCGATATCCCTGTTTGTCTATTTTCAAATAAGCATTCTTCCGCATATATGTTCGCAATATATATATATACACTAACTAATCCACTAACAATACCCAGTCCACTTGCTTGACGATAAGTAATATATCCATATGAGGAGTCACAACATGTGAGTTGTTCTGTCTGCTACACCAAAAAACTGCTCTGAGGTCCAGTCGTTTCGACTGGAATTAACCTCAAAGCATGAAAAAGTACTAAAAAGTACTGCCTCAAAGTACTAAAATATTTATTCGAATAATTCCATATTACTTACTCGCATCTTTTTAAGAATGATGAACTTTGTCAGACGCTTAACAGTAAATATAATAATTAATATAGTTTACACATATATAAATATAACCTCAGGTTTCATACATAATGCTGTATGACTGTAGATAAGTACTCAGCTGATGCTCTCTCCTTCTCTATTTCTTTTTCTCTTTCTCGTTACACACACGTACACACTATGATGATCGACAGTATGACGTAGTACCAACCTCACGCAGAAAGGATTGGCACCATCTCTCTCCACCACCACGCGTGCTCATTGGTCAAATCAAATAGCGCGCTTCCCCGGTTTTCTGTAACACATTTCCGTCCCTTTTCACGAAATCACTCCTACAAAAACTATCCAGCAACCGAGAGGAAAGATGTTACACATAAAAAAAAGACCTTCTTAAATGAAATGTGACTCTGAAGTAGACTATAAACCAAGGCTCGGCAACCTACGGCACACGATACGATTTTCAGGGGCACTCTGCTCTATTCTACAAATTTGTCAATTTTTGAGTGGATAGAAGTTGATAAATTTGTAATGCATCTCTTATTTTACGAACATCTTCAGAATTGTGGACATTTACGGAATTATGAAAAAATCTGAAAGGTAACTCTAAAGATAAATTTGCAGTTATTTTGTAAACTATTTAATGTCATTGTTGGAGAGATTTGTTTGCAGAGGGAAAATTGCATTACTTTGCTTTCCACTTTTGACTCTACATATCTGAGTAAAAAACCTTTCCTCAGATAAAAAAATATTTCGAGAGTCCACAGAGAAATTGTTTAACAACTGAATGCTTTGAATGGTGTCAAATTAAAAGTCTGACACATCCCTCTGATTTTGCAATGTGAAAGTAGAGCGGTGCAAGCACTAGGTTCGCATTAAAACTTTTGTTTAACTATAATGCAGGAAAAATACTTATATTTTATGTTTTCTATTTCTTATTTTAATAAATATGTTTAAACATACAAATTATAAAATATCCTTAAATGATGCAAAATGAATGTATATAATATAACTAAATCTGATTAATTACCTCTATTCTCTAACTTTGCATGCATTATCGAGGGAATCGAATTGTTTCAAACATATCCTACTGTGTGGCACGTTGAATTCTAGTGGTAGATTGGTTTGGCAGGCCATAGCTAAAAGGTTGCCGACGCCTGCTATATTATGCCAAAAACAAAAGCGTAACGAAAACAGAGAGACAAATGTTCTTACGTAAAGAAAATTCATATCACCCACTTAATATTTCAAAATATGCTGTTAAACGTTTCACGAGAAAACCAATACTTTCAATGTAATGACTGCAACAGTAAAGAAACGTCGATTTCACACAGGAATAATATACAATATTCCTCCGAAATGAAACTAATAATAACCTGCTGGATCTTTTCCTTTCACAACAGTTACTTATTTCTAACATTTGGAGCTGAAAAGATGAAAATAATTCGCTTCTGGTATCGGTTATATTGTATCAGTTTCGTCAGGTGATAATAAAAAATCACTTAAGAGTTCAAATACCATGGATTTTTCTCATTAGAGCGCCTTATTAGATGTGGTTGGGTAAACGTCGCTACTGAACTGTTCATTGCCGATGATGGAATAAATTTAGAATCGGTTCTTTGATATCGCTAATCATGCGTAATTTCCGTCTTTTTTACACAGAAAATTGCACCCTAATAATTTAATTAATTCAATGTATTTTGAATAACGAAACTGAGTTACAATTTACATTAAATTTAACCGCTATAGTGACATTTTTGCAATTTAAAATTTCTAAAACGTTCGAAAGATCCTATACAAAATTCAAAAATGTCATTTTCTATTTTTCATAGAATGTGAGAAAGAATATATTGTTTTAATGAATCATTAACTTATATCCCCGTTTGTTTGTTTTTTTAAACAACTTTAAAACTAGTCCTCGAAAGCTATTTTCTACTGAGCTAATACAGAATACAAAGATTTCCATCATTTCTGATCATTAGCTCATATTTTTTTAGATATTTAGTCATCTATATTTCTGTAAATACCAGTGAAATTTTTTCCATCAATTTAAGACATTCCTCAAGAATATATTAATTTGTTTCGCGAAGTTGTATCGAATTGTACTTCGGAAAAAACATTGATCTGTTAGTGTACTATAGTTTTTAAGGTACTACATCTTTATAATAAAGTGAAAAGAGTGTAGTTATGTCTAACATTTAAATATTATTGTACAAACAATAAACTTTGTTGTAATTTTCCAATTACATTTCAGGTATTATTTCGAGCAAAGAAACTGGATTGACGGATAAATCAACCCCTGTCAAAAGAACTATCATTCTTCTGTAGGATGCATTAGTATTCAGAGACAAAGTAAAACAGTTCATATTTATTTCACACGAAATGGAGATTTGAACCAGAGAACTACTGCCTCAGAGGCTACTTTTATTGAAAAAAGAAAGATATGTGCGACGACATTTTTTCCTTACTTTTTGCCTTTTCTTTTACATTTATAAATCTTTTATTCTAATAATCAGTATCATTGGGCATTTAAATGAAGAAGTTGTATTGGATAATATGAAGACATAGTATATATTAAAATGATTAATGAGTATAAAGAAATGATGGAAAATGCTTGTATGTGAATGGGTTCCTGAAAATAAATGATAAAAAAGTTATGGAACAATTCATGTACCACACATAGTTCAGCGATTTGCAAATGCTGTGAAGTTATGCCAAGATATGTTTTGCGCATGTGAAACCATCAATTTAACTTTAATACCCTTGTGTACGATCGTGCCTTCATGCATCTTCAGTGAAAATGTTTATTTCATATAAAAATTGGCAAGGAAATCAGTTTATATATATACATAAAACTTCATGGTATTACAAGGTAAGTAGACTGCTTGGTTTTAAAATTATAATATTTTTGAAAATAAATGAATGATTTACCGTAAATTGATTCGAATCGAAACCGCCATCGATTTCCTAAGCCAGTAGCTCTTAAGGCTGTTTTCGCCAATTGTACGAGACCCTGAACTAAACGCGGAACACATTTTCAGGCAAAAAAAAGTCTCAATTTTCATGAAAATTTCCGACATTTTAATTCACGCATTTGTTAATATAGTGTTTTTAAAATTTCAAAATATTCCATAAATAAATATTTTTTCGTTTAAACACAAAAAACGATAGCTCATTTAACATCACGGTATAGGAGAAAAAATGAGAAACACTTTTTATATAAGAAAAAATGGGACAACTGGGATAAAAGTGAGTAATATGATAAAAAAATAAGCTGCTTTCTATAGGATAGCGAAGCCAGAATATAATATTAATGTTTCAATTCTCTTAAATCTAAAAAAATGTTCCAAATTCGAGGCCTATTCTTTAACATTGAGCGAAGACAGCCTTATAAGCTTTCGATCGCTTGCCCCCCCTCTCCCTTTACGAATCAGCCAGACATCGCGGACTCCCAAGATTTTAAACACCCCTCCTTGTTGACAGCACATGGCTGTGTGATTTAAAGGTTCCTCAATAATTCTAATTCTGCTTCTGCTACTCTTATACAGATTTTTTAACACTTATGTCAACATCTAATTTTAAAAAATTACGTTGTGTGTAATAATGGCTATGTAGTTACAAGCAATAAAAAAAAAATGATTAATATTCTTGATAGAAATACATGTTCCAACAGAGTTTTTTTCACTGGGGGCAATTTAGGGATCTATAGTCTAGGATTCTTATTTACACTTAGCATCTTGGTGATCAAATACTGATTTTGTCCATTGAAAGAAATATCCCAAGTTTGATCAATTTATGTACTAAATCATCATGATCTAATAGGTAATACGTGAGACACAGATATTTAGAGATAATGAAGTTTTGAATTAGGCTTTAGCTTATACAATGGCTTCTATATTTTCAAATAAAACGGATATCCCAACCTTAATATTGTTCTTAAGTTTTTAACACTGACTAATGATTTTAAAACAAAAATAATCTATATTTTAAACTTTAAAATAAACTTTTTGGGGATTATATTATAATTATATATTTGTCTTTTCATAATATTTCGACTTAAGCTATTCGTCTTGAATAATTTGAGCCCTCATTATTCATTTTTGAGAACTTTTCTATCTTTCAAAAATTTTATACTACTAACTGTATTCATAAATATACGTATATAATCTCATTTTTTTCTACTGAAAATAACATAATGTCAATGATTTAGGCAATAAGTTTGAAGGAGAGTTTAGCAGTTCTTTCACTGCTGTATATATATATATATATATATTTATATTTATATATATATATATATATATATATATATATCAAAAGTCTAGTGATTGTATTTAAAAAAAAGAAAAGGAAGATTCTTTGAATTCTATATTTGCATTCGGACCGCTTGTATTTCATCATGAAAATTTAAATAAGTATATAATAAGCAACAAAAGGTAAATTCTTACTGTTATAAATCTCGAGACTCTTTAATAAGCATTATATTCTCATTACTATTTTAGTAGAAATCTTGACTCGAAGCTATAGCCCAAAGAGATTACGAAGACCTTAATTCAATTTTAGTTACTGCAATACAGAGAATTATTTTAAAAAAGAAAAGAAAGCTCTCTCTCTCTCTCTATTATATTTCTTCAATATATCGAATGATTGTGAACGAAGAAATTATATAATATTTTTAATTTAAAAATTAAATCAGTGTAGTAATATTTTTATCTATAGTTCTCGAAAATTTTTCTGATTCTAGCAACTTATATACAACCATGAATTTTATAATCATCAAAAGTCACATTTTTGAATAATTAATTCAAGCTGCTATAAAAGGATAATCATTCATATGTGTAAAGTTCCTCGGTTAAATATTTTTGAATGATGGAGAGCGAAATATCATTTTTTTTTCTGTGTCTTATTTGTAAAGTCCAATTTAAAAATAAATAGACGGTATTAAACGAAACGTGTTTTGACATTTATAGATCATAAAAAGAACGTTAAAATTTCTTTTAACGTTAACGTTTCTTTTAATCTCGTAAAAGGGAAAAATTATGATCAGGCAGTTTACATTGTACGAATGAAAAATTTAAATAAAAATAAAAACACTTTTATGTTACTATAAAGAAACAAATAAAGCTTATAATTGGATAAAATAAATATTGAACGACACCTTTCAGAGATAAATATCTGTTATTATATAGTCAGTTTTTTTTTTTCCAAAGAATTCGTTACGCGATAGTTGGTGTCACTTTTTTAAAAGAATTCTAAAGTGGATTGAGTTACAATTTATTCTAGACCCTTTTTTGAGATATGACGTGTATGCATTACTTACAAATGTTTGTTAAAAGTTTATTTACTTGTTGTTGTTTTTTGTAAATATCAGTAGTTCTCATTAATATTTTTATTAATTAAGCATTATGCTTATACAATTCTTATTAAGAAAAATTTTATTGTGATTATATTTCAAACTGATCTGGAATTAAATAAAAGCTTTACATTTTTCTTTTTCTGAAAATAGCAGAACCGTAAAATCCGGCGTATAACGCGCTCTTTTAATTCAAAAAATAAGATAGAAATTTACGGGTGCGCGTTATACGTCCGGTATAAAAATGGTAGCTTTAAATTTTAAAAAAAGAGAGAGAGAGAGAGAGATAAGAGTATAAGGAAGTAGACTTTGATATATTAAGGTGACCCTTTTTTTTTACAATGAAAAGGAGGACGCAAAATTTAAGAAAAAATGACCTTAAATATATGAAACGTTTTATTAATTCAAACAAAAATACGCTAATTACGCTTACATTCTTTTTAATTATTATCTTAAACAAGTATTTTTTCTATTGAATGATTTTTTTTTTGTTGTCAACATTTCATTTTTTAATATATTGGAAAGTTCGGGCAAAAAATATCCTTCATACTGAATTTTACGGTATATAAGCACTGTAGCTAAAATATTACATTCAATTTTGAGATTTCTCACTAGTCACTTCACAAAAGACATAACCAACAGAAAAAAAAAAACTCTTTCAACTGCTGCATTAGTTCCAGGGCAGCACAACGTAAATTAAACAAGAATAATTACATTTTCATATGGAATGTGTTCATTTTTGAAATGGCTTAAGTAATTTTAGCCATGTTTTACCAATTTCTCAGCATGTTGATTTTCCAATTGTTCTAATTTAAACATACATTCAATCTTCTTTCTACTTCAAACAGATAATTGCCATTGATTTTAATATTAGGCATTTCTTCCGATAAAAACTCAAAGTAATTTTCTATATCTGCCCAATTTACTTGCGACAAGTCAAAAAATACCGTTGAAAACTCTGTTATTTCCTGTGATATTTGTTTCAGACCATTCTTCGACATTTTGGAAACCTGTTTGATTCATCTCTGAATACAGAGATTAACAGGTCAGCTCTAAAATATTGAAAAGGAGGACACTTTTCGAGGAAGGACAGAACCTATAAAAGGAGGATGGTTGGTCACCTTAATATATATCGAAATGCAGTTTATTTAAAAAAAAACGACATTAACTTAAGGGGCTGTAGTTCTAGAAATAAACTTTTTTTTAAAGCTTAAGATAATACCTAGAATAAATGACTGCGAACTGTGTAAGAGCATTGCACTCGTACATTTCAAGTTTCTCCCTAAAAAAGAGGGAGGCGTTATACGATGAACACACCTAAAAATTAAAAAATGCAGCTTGAAAGTATAAGTGTGCGTTATATACCGGATTTTAAGGCTCAGATTAAATATTTCTACTTGATATTTGAATGCCTTCCTTCAAAATATGTGGATAATGCTGATAATTATTTAATTCCTTATTACTTATTCAATTTATAAAAACTTATCAGATGAATACAATAAATTATATCGTGCGATATGATTTAGAGCGTAGTTTTTCTTATTCAACGAATTTGATGTTCATTTTTTTTATTGTATTTAAGGACAGAAAAATATTTCTCAATATAAAGTGTATGCAAACCGATTCACTTAAAAGCAGAAAGATACACAGAAAATAGAATCATAATTAAATTTCATTAGCAATTTTGTTAGCTATTTTTATCGTGGTTTATGAGATAATTTGTGTAATTTTGCTCCTTTATAATAAAATCTTATTAAAAATATCTGATAAGAATTTCAAGACAACCTGAATATATAATAATTGTTCTTCATCAAGGACATATTTGATCAGAAAATGCCAAAGGGCGAAAGAGCGATTATAGATAAATATAAAGACGATAAAATATGCTGAGCGTCTTATTTTTTCATTATAAAAATGCACTTAAGCAATAATAAAATAATAATAAGTAATAACTAAAGCTACTGGAGACTTCAATCCTCTACATTCATTTCAAGTTTAAAATTGATTAATTTTGCTTGAAAAAGTAATCAGAAATGGTCACACGCTATTGAATCTTGTTCAAATTATTTCAATTTCCAATAAAAGGAATAGAAATTAAATCCTTTTTGAAGTACATTTGAAATGTTGAAATCGTTCAACAAAAAATAGACAGAATATCAAATATGATGAGATAATCTTTACATTTGACAGTTGCTTGCCCTACGGGTAATGCATAGAATTCGTTTTATTCTTACAATTATATTGTGTAAACTGATGACAGCGAAAAATATCAAGAATTTAATTATGGAATAAATATTAGTTATGTTTATCAAGTATTTAAAGGAAGATTTCTTTGAAAGTGTTCTGTATTCTTTTCCGGATTTAAAATCTTTAACGATATTTTGTAATGTATTTATGAAGCGATTTTGATAATTTTTTCTTGAAATTTTTAACACAAACTTTTCCTTCAAAATCATTGAATTTCATTCTGTGATTCTCTAAATCAATAGTTCTTAACTTTTTCGAAAGAAAAATAAGAACTTTTTTAATTAATTAAGTCTTTTCCAATATTTTTTCTAGACATCAAACGAAGTAGATTTTTCTATAATAAAAAAAAATTAAGTTCTCATTTTAGTTTTAATTTTGCATAAAAATGCAAAATTTCGTTTAGTTGACCTGACACAGCACAATGTAGTTTTATAATAAAAACTCTTAAACGGTCGATTTTTTTTGCCCAAAACGTTTTAAGAAAAGGAACATTTTTTATAGCATATAAGTAAGCATAATACTTAACAGAATGCTAAAATGGAAGAATTTTATTTCAATTTTAAGGTTTTCACGCTTTTTTGTAATTTTATAATTGTGGAACACAACCTCCCACCCCATCCCCTCTCTCTAGATCAGTGATTCCCAAAGTGGTCTATATAGAACCCCAGGGGTCTATGATGACTTTCAAGGGGTTCACGACAGCGAAAAAATAATTTGGGGGTCCATGATGTGTAAATGGGGGTCTATCATAGTGGTTCTCCTTAAACCAGAGAGCGCGTGACTTAAATCTTTAAAAAAAATGTGATCTAGTGGAAAAACCAAATTTTACCAAATTAACTGATTTATTTACTAAATTTAGAGTGAGGTTAATTTGTGGTTACTAGGTGACTGTATAAATTTTATCAAGACAAGGACCATTTCAGCTTTTCTTTTCAGAATTAAGCTAAAGAAGTTTAATATTAGTCGTCACGAATTTTCTCAATTTGTCACAAACAATCTGTTAGGACATTTTAACCTACGTTCAATATTTAAATGCCCTTTACTCGGATTTTGAAACTAGGCTTGAGATTGCTTTATTATAATACCACAGTAGACAATGAATTCATATAGTCAGATTTAAAAAAAAATGTCATATTACAATAGGAGCTGATCAGAATAGGCCCTAACGAAAATCTTAAAATAAAGTTTAGAAACAGATGTCAGCAATTTTGGCTTTAAAAACCTATTTTGTCACGAATTATGGAATATAGAGAGAAAGTTTTTAGTTACTTTTTTTTCT
>BMAV01003460.1:63367-76353 GCA_019973955.1 Trichonephila inaurata madagascariensis
TTAGAAAATATCAGGCGCAACGTAAAACTCGATTAATATTTCTTACAGAAATGTTTCTCATTTTCATATGCTTATATTTAAAATTATAATTATATTTTAAACATCTTACACTTTTTTGAAGCCTTATTCCTTTATAAATAATCTGTAAAAGATTCGAATTATTTAATCTTAATTTCAAAGAATTATATCAAGTTGAAAATTGCTTATATTTTCAACCTTCGAGACAAAGTTAACACTCTTAAGATTTTTTACTTAACTAAAGCTTTACGTTACTGTAATAATGATTATTTTCTGTTATTAATATATATTAATGATGTTAAATGAATACAATGTTTAGTATTTGTTTTATCTTAAATATATTTAAATATTTTCTGCGTTTAATTGTACATATTTATATCTAAACACGACATTATGACGTTGTTAAATTCTTATTGTAATTTAAATATTTATTAATATATTAAACTTTTTTTATTTGATTAAGCTACATTATTATACATTGCTCTATACTTCTCATCATTTTTTTGTTACTTTTCTTTAAGCTTTAAAATTCGAATGATATTGCTATAAATGTTTCATACTATGGTTGGAAATATTTTCGCCTTTAAAAACATGTTTGCTTGTACACTAAGATAATGAAACAAAAACATATCTATTTAACAAAGAAATTGAGCTTATAAATAAAAGTTAAAACATTTTTAATTAGTATTCGTACAAATTAATTAGAAAAAGAATTGGGAAAATAACACGTTGATTTGATGGAAATCTGCAAAGGAGAAAAGTACTTTTTTTAATTATGAAAAAATTGGGACATTTGCATTCTTTTATTTTTTTCTGTCATAAAATGAAATTCCATTAAAAAAGTACAACGCAGTTCTGTTTGCATTGATGTAGTAGTTGTTGTTGATTCTTATCCCAGATGGGGGGTAGCTTAGTTACACCATCTCCATAAAACCAAAAATCGCCAGAAAATTCAAAAATAAAACAAAATTTCCTAAAACCTCGTCAATAGTAAAACTCAACCAATTAAGATTATAACTGGGGATGGCGTGGTCAGCTTTGCGCCAATGACACGCTGGAAAGACTTTCCAGCCCAGTTGAAAAGTAAGATATTTGATGTGACCAATAAAAAGCGTGATAGAGCCGTCTGCTGATTTCTAGGTATATTGTGCTGGTGACACCCAGTCTTTTCCCAAAATGCCAAGGGTGGGCAGGCGGTATTCTCCAAAGTGCGTTTAATTCTATTCTTTTAATGGAGAAGAGTTCGTCAAAAGTAAAACAAGTGTTATCCTGCAAGGTGTCAGTAGTGGCAGACTTGGCCAAATTATCAGCTTTCTCGTCAGCTGCTCTATATACTTTGAAAGTATATAGAGCAACGATACTCATCCTGCGGCCCACCGAGACTTTTAAAGTGGCTTGGTCATGGCCCATTGCTCTGAGAAATTCATTTATTTATGAAAATTTGGTGATAAATTCCTTTTTAATAATCCAATACATCAGTTTTGCTTTTTGCTGTGGATGTCATATGGGTAAGAATTGATATCCCTTCCCCCTGATTGGTCATAATAGACAACAGTGGTGTAGAGACCGTTTTATGATTGGAACTAATTCTTAACTATCTTTCATATCTTGTCAGCGAAAAATATTCGAAGAAAATATATCGTTTCAAGACGATTGAGAAGTTAACTATTTTGTAGTGAAAAACAAGCATGGATCAATAATGGTTTGACTTCTCCCGAAAGTGTTGAATTTAAAAAATACCAATAAACAGGAATCGTTCAATTACTCATTTCCTCGAAGATCTCTTTCAAAAGGTGATAAATAAGCTTTCTTCAATAGTTTTTGCAACAGCAATAAAGTGTTATGTCAGTGGTAATAACACAGCGGTAACAAAGACATCCTATGAAATTTGTTATATTATTGGTAATCATTTGAAACCGTTTACTGATGCAGAAATTGTGAAGGAATGTTTCATAAATGTATCTAATTTAGTGCTAGTGACAAAAATAAAAAAAATATAAAAAATAATAATTAAAAAAAGCAAAATAGAAGTTAAAATATTTTGATCAATTTTCCACATTTTAAATAAAGCATTAGCAAATAAGCAAAGTCTTAAAGCATTTCTCTCCACCCCTCCATCATTTATTCTCATGTTGCGGCCCGAGGGAAAAACTAAAATACGTATGCCGCCCTAGTGAAATAGCTGGCATATGTATGCGGCCCAGCAGAGAAAAAGGTTGAGTACGCCTGATATAAAGTGTCTAGAAGAAAGTCGATCGACAAGATCCAGAATATTTAGGCTTGTCATATCCCCATCAGTTGTCCGATGAGAAAGGTGCTGTATAGAGGCACGACTGTCGGTTAAAATCCAAATGTCCCTGAAGACAAGTTCAAAAGCCGTGTCAATGAATTACAATCCCTTATATATTGCAATGAGTTCAGACCTAAAAACAGAACAGCAGTTATTATTTTTAATCTTAATGTATCCGACTAAGTTCGGAACCGTGATTTTAAAAAGCTCATAAATGGATAACTTACATGACATTTAGTGTCACTTAGATTAGAATACATGTATAAAATTGTTTTAAAGATATTATGAGAAAAAAAATTGCTTAAATACAATATTTTGGTAAAAAATTAACTCAGAATAACCTTTTTTCAAAACGTTCCCTTTTTATAAAAAATGCTCTTCTATAATAATAATATTTTGTTTATATAAAGTAAAGACTTCTCCAGAGAGTCTGAAGTAGGACCAATTGAAATAATTATCGGCTTTTTTTTCTTAAAATTTCTCCCCTCAGTTGTCGTAAAACATGGATAAATCCACTTCTAAGTTATATATTTCAAAAATTCTAGTTCAGCCTCTGTACAGAGGTCTAAGCTATATACAGGCAAATATATTATAACAGAAGTATTTTTTATAAAGGCAAAATATTATTATAACAGAAGTATTTTTCATAAAAGGAGAATGTTTTGAAAATTGATCATTCTATGTTCATTTTTTGTCAAAATATTGTTCTTAAATAATTTTTTATTGTAATAATATTCTTAAAACGTATACGTTATACGTGTATATACGTTTATGAAAGTAAGTTTACGTTATATACGTTTTCTAATCTAAGTGACAATAAATATCATAAATATTATCCATTTATACGCTTTTGGAAAATCACGGTTCCGAACGTAGTCGGATACTTTAATGTCAAATGTACCATCAGGTGTCTCAATACGTACACTACTTCCAGAAATACCACCGTCACCCATGCTACCATCAGCATAGATTTTTACTGCTGAATGAGTGAGGCCATGAATTGTCTCCAGAGTCATCTGTCTCCTAAATTATTATCTTTCTCTGACCTTTTACACACCCTGGTCAATAGCTCAGTCTGGAAATGTATCCAATCAAAGTCGCTTAAAATAGGAAAGGGGCATTGCTTGATGTAGTAATTGCTTTAAATATATGAATACGTCTTTGTTGTGTAACTCGTGTATATAATACAAATAATTATTTTCTTCATTATTAACAAATCTAAAATTGTTTATTATTTTAATTTTTTCAATATTCAAACATGTTTTCACATTTTTATTTCATAAGCACTAGTTTTGCTTGCGGGCGCAGTAGATAAATGGACATGATCGTTAACTCGTGGACGGAGTTGATCAAATTTCAGGTTTGAAATCTAGTGCTATATTGAAAACTCGGTGTGTATCGGTGTGTAGCACGCTAAATCCATCGAGACTCTAGGTCCTTCCGTTGGCATGGTGTGGTAGATTCGAGAGGGAGTGTCATCTTTTTTTTACTTATAATTAAAATTGTGTACAGTCAAACTTCCATATAATGAACCTCTATTTTGCCAACTTTTTCCTGGAACCAAGAACATTTTACTATTTTGTTCATAAAATAACCTCCAAATAGAGAAGTGCAGTTTCGATTTAACGAACTTTTTCACTATTGATTCGATTTTTTTCTCCTTATTTTGAAAATAGACATTTCAAATTATTCTCTCTTTTAACACATTTTGTGGCAATAAATGGCATTGAACTAGTTTTACCAGGAGTCTAACTCACCTAGGGCAATAAAATTGCCGTAATTTTTTTCAAACAAAAAACTCAAATAAAACTAACAGATTTTATCAATCATTAAATTTAGGGACGCATGGAGTAATGTAGGCTTAAAATTACTAGTTATAAAATAATGCATGTTTGAAAAATTATTTGTATGCTTAAAATTAGAAAATGTCATATAAATTAATTACTATTAATATAAAAAGTATGTTTTAAAGTTGAAAATACAGTGTATTATTCCTAGACAAAGTTTATTTTTCTTGTCTTCCTTGTAGATTTCTTTTTGATGAGTAAGATATATAAAATAAATAGATATAGATTTTCAAAAAAGTATGAACAGTTATTTTTTTAAAAAAAACTATGTAATGTTTATGATTTTAAAATTTGTTTTACAGGGTCTCTAAAGTATATTAAAATATGAATCTCTATTTAACAAGTTTTCCTTATAACGAACTTTTTTCCGGGATTTAGCGATTTCGTTAAGTAGAGGTCCGAGTGTATTTGTGAATGATGTTTATAAATTTTCCATAGAGCTTAAAAATAACAGTAAATGTACGAAAAGTATATAATTTATATTAATAATAATAGTTTATATATTTAAAATTGTATTAAAATTTTATTAAGTTTAAGTTATTAATAACTTATTTTAAAAGTTTAAAATGATTGTTTTTGTTGAAACTTTTTCATAAAATTTATTCCATAAAATTATTGAAACTATTTTGTTCTTTGTTTTCCTATTTTCTTAATCCCATATATTTCAATAAACTGTTTTAAGTGTAAAAAAAATTATAAGAAAATGCTGCATAACATTAGCCATATTTCAATGACATGACTAAAAATTAATAAAATGTTTAAATTTTCAGATGATTAAAAAAATAATTTTCACTTAATAAGTACCTTATATTATCTTAGCGTATTGATTATTTCATATTTTAAATTTAATTTCTGCTTACACCCATAATAAAGAAAGAAAAAACAAATATTTGCAATATTTTAGTTTGATATTTTGTATTTTATTGTAATTATGTGCTTGATGAGTTATTTCCTTAATGAATTTTTAAAAATATCTGAATTTTTGTTAAATTATTATTCAGAATAGCATCTAGTATTTAATAAACAAATATTTATATATATATTTTTGATCAATTTGAACGATATGTATACAATTCCTTCTATTTTTAAATTCCGAACTGTAAATTTATGAAAAAGTTAAGGCGAGTTTGGCCCCTAATAATAATTTGGTGACAGAAAAAAAATAAAAGAAAGTGTTCTGTCACATTTAAATTTTCTTTGCGGTATTCTTAGAGGTTCTAGTCTCTAGGTTTCAAAGCTTTCCAATTTAAAAGGGAAGAATTACTTTTTCACGTTAATGGTTCTTTCCAATCCCTGTTCTTTTTAAACAAAGTGCTGTGAAACTTGTTCTTCAATATTGGAATAAACAACACAAATAAATGCATATAGTTTGGTTACTTATATAAATATGTGTTATATATATGCACATATATAAATGAGAAAACGTTTAAAGAGATTTATGAAAACCTATTTGATAGTTTTTCTCATGAATAAAGAAAACAAAACTTTTTTATAACATATAATTTGAACTCAGAATTTAATGTATTAAAGCAGTGCTTCTCAAACTTTCAATATTTGCGACCCAATTTTCAGTCATAATTTTCTTCGCACCTCTCCATTTCCATACAATAATAATGTATTGAATTCAATAATAATGTGCTTTGACGTAAAACTACAATATACGGCTTTAATTATAAACCGTACAAATTATCACGATAAGTATTAAATTTTTTATATAATTTTATATATGACAAGTCCGTAGGGGCACTGGTAATTGTTAAACTTGTGTGTTCTTAAGTTGGAGTTGTTAAATTAACTATCAGATACATTGCGCAGAACTGATAAATTTATAGATATATTATATCAGTGTAAATGTGTATTTTATATTTTTATTAACACCCTTTTGTAAGTTTCACTTCTATGTAATAGAATTTTTGAACTCAACTTTTACCCTCTTTAAAAGGTCAGATTAATTCGAAATTTTGCTCACTGGTTCAAGACCGATTACAATATAAGAATTTAATACTTTTGTTCTTTTGTCCCGATCACAGGATCATCAAGACTAATGATTTCCCATTTTCAGATCCCATCCCGCATCTGGCGACTAATTCCATATCCCATTGCCAGATTGGGCGACTAATTCCAGATTTGGCAATTAAAGGATTAAATTAAACAATTTAGTTCTATTAACTATAAAAGGGTGTTTTTTAGTTTTTTTTAAACTGTAATTTATTATATCAGAATGTATTTTGCTTTGTTTCCTTTCAGTAAATTAATAATATTTTTAAGAAATGTTTTATTTTTTACTTTTCGATTTGATTGCAACCCACTCGTTGGGTTATCACACCCCTTTAGGGCGTGCACTCCACAGTTTGAGAAATGCTGTATTAAAGGAATATTTTTGTTATTTTAACACATTAAGGAAGTTTGACAGTTGATCGTGTTGAAAGGTATTATACTCACAAGGTGTTTTTTTTGTTTATTTAATAAAATCACACAAAGTATATGTAAATGTAGATACCATTTAAAATACTATAACACAACTTACATCTTTGTATATTATTTTTTGCTTTCAATGAATACACAATTGATATTTTTAATTATTTACTTTGAATACTCTAATTTGATCCGTCAGCACAAAATACAAAAATTCGAACTCAAAAATATAAAATCCCAAATAGTTAATAGTTAATACTTTTTAACTTTCCAAAGCTATTTCTAATTTAATTCAGATCTGCTAAATAACTCATTAAAAGCATGAATACATAGCCAGAAAAAGACGAAAAAAAAAAAAAAAACGAACTCCTCAAAAATATACTAAGACAAATAAGCTAAATGCGTGATGGAAAAAAATTAAGATTATTTTAATGCGATATCAACAAAAGGACATACTGAAAGAGAAAAAGTAGCAGATGAACATATAATAATTCAGTGAAGAAGGAACTAGGTTCTACCAGTTGAGGACATGAACAGTAAGAACAGGTTTACGTGGGAGCAGAGAACAGGGTAATATCGAATTTTCAAAAGAACGGTTTTCTTTTGCTCCGTATCTCTTTGTTCGAGTCATGATTGTATCTAAGCTTTCATGTCACATAAAATAGAATGCAGCACATTAAAATAAAACAGACAGGTAACATAGTAACGTATAGTAAGAACAGGGTTTTTCAAGGCATGAAAAACATCTCTCTACGTACAGTACTACGAAGATAAAAATAATAGATTCGCAATTGTTTTAAAATTTGATCCTATTATTTTTGTATTTAGTTAAAATATTTTAATAAAATAACATAATAATATCTAAATTTAAATATATATATATATATATATATATATATATATATATATATATATATAATGCTTTATTTGGTACTTACGTATTATCCCGTCTACCAATTCGTCAAATAAAAAAATGTCGCCCAATACCGCGATAATTAGCCAGTAGCGGAAAACTGTTCATATCCATGTACATCACACAATAATCTTGCTCCACAGAATTTGGCGACGTCTTTTAATTTGGTGATGTTTTTTGATTTGGCCAAATTGTGGTTGATGGTATAATACGTAAGTACTATTTATATTTTAATCCTTCATAAGCTTTTGGAGAAATTTTATTTTAAAAGATATAAATTTTATACTAAAGTGTCAATAAATACGATCGATATACATTTTATAAAGTAAGCCTCCACAAGAGTATTTTCATTTAACTAATAAAAAAATAATAAATAAATAAAAAATAATTTCATATTTTTTGTCTTTACTAATTTTAATTTCAAAATGTTTCAATACTCAGAATTGTTGTTTGTAATTTGGTTGGGTGGAAGCACTTAGTTCATTCGAGCCTTTATCTCCTTTCATGATATTTTAGATGATATTTTAAAGACTTTTAATTGCCCTTTTTAATAAAATAATATAAAATTTAAAATACAACTATATTATACATTAATAATATAAAAGAATGACTTTAAAATAAATGAAATTACAATTATAATTAAAAGTTAAAAATTGATGAAAAAATCCTGTTTTAGAAAAAAAAGTTTCGGGATAGGAGTGGGCGGGGCGAGCTTAGCCAATCAGCTGAGACAGACTCACACATGCATACACAAGGAAAATGTACCTTTGATATTTGTATTTGCCAGAAGTTGATTCTTCCGGAAAAATCAAGGAAACTTAATAAAGGAAATCATTACTGGTTAGAATTCAATAATGAATGGCTTTTGACAATAAATGGAGCTAGGGACAGAAATAAGTAAAAGAGCAAAAATGCAATCGTGCCTAGAATGGGCAAGTGACTTCCTGGTGGTGTGACTTTGGCACTTTGATGGATGATGGGTGGTACTTATTGGCATACGATGCCAAGTCGTTAAAACGAAGTCCTTATCGAGAAATGGCATCGATGATAAAGTTTGAAAATCGAAGAATCTAGTTATTTATTCATGAAGGTACATGATTACGGCATTTTTCTACATTAGTGACTGCATTTACAAATGTTTTATGCAATTTAATTAGATATTAAAGAATTAAAAAATTTATAGCTTTATGAAGCTTCAAGGATTTATTTTGAATCCTATGTGTTAAATAGATCGCACGAGAAAAAAGAAGACGGAGTATAGAATTTTTAAGGAAAAAAAAAAAAAAATGAGATCTTTATATTTATAGAAACATTTTAAATGATTGTGATACCTGGTATTGAATATTTAACCGAAAAATACTTTTGTGGATATTTTTGCTTTTGTTTTATTCCCCTTAATTGTATTTTATTAAAAATCACATGCTTAAGTTATATTATGCATTCAGATGCTAAATTTTCCTTTCATCTTTTTATTGAAAGCTAGGGCAGTAGAATTCTAAAAAAAATGCACACACACACATACATATACACACGCTTATATATATATATATATATATAAGTATATATGTATACATCCATTCAGTTTCGTATTATGTCGGCTCTGTTGGTATAGGGGTAGTATGCCCGCTTCGTCAAACCTAAGGTTGCGGTTTCGATCCCGGCTGGAGTCAATAGATTTTTTCGATGCAAAAATCATAGCCAAGCATGTCACATGATTATCTGGCGTGTAAAAGATTCTTTAAGTATCAATTTAGCTCTGGTGCTCTTGGCAAGAATAAATCATGGCAATATTTAGCCTCCTTGAGTTAAAAAAGCGTCAAAAATTTGGTAACGAGGCCGCAACTAGATGGTAACCCCATGAAATAGCTCTCACATTTGGGGACCTGCCATGTCTGCAGAAGCTAAGTTGCTAAAATGCAGCCCCATTGAAAAAAAAATTCCTTAGTTAAAAGTTTAATTTAAGAAAATAAAACATGTAAAACTGTTGAAAAAGAATTTTATGAATTCCAAATTTTTCTTAAAATTGTTGGGTTCTGTAAAACTTTAGTTTTAAAATTTTATAGTAGTTTCTAGTAAATTACTTTTTTTTTCAATGCTATCACGACGATTTAAAGTTTTGCTGGGGATAATTCTTTTGTTTTTTTTATTACTTGAGGAAAATTAATGGAGTATCTAACATTTAATTTACATTTGTCTTTAGTTATATTTTTTTTTACTTCCTAACTTTCGAGGTGTATGGTTAATTTTCGGTTGCTTACCGAAACATAATCAAACACTTTTGGCTGAAAACGTCTGCAGCATCATAACTTAGAATTGTTGTCTAGGAAACTAATTAAACTAACAAAATAAAATGTCATCGTTGTAAGGTGAATCAATTTTTTTTTTCAGTTTTGAAAAATTCTATATATAACCATTATTTCTCTCTCTCTCTCTCTTGGCGCAGCTTAGCCAAAATTGGCTCTTGCGCCATAAAACCTTACACTCATTCACTCACTCATTCTCTCTCTCTCTCTCTCTCTCTCTCTCTATATATATACATATATATATAGTCTAATTCTCTACAAACAAGAAATAAACATCCATCAATCACATTCAAAAAACACATAGATAGTAGGAAAATCACACAATGAAAAAGACATGAGCAACCGAGATTAAAAATTATAAAATGGATGCTGCAATATTATAAACACTGCTGACTTAGGACAGCTAATATATAAAATAATTTATATAAAAGTGGGGTTGAACATGTTTTTTGTCCAGCCAACCTTCCCCCTTTATGTAAATAATACTAAGCAAAAATCTATTGAAAGTAATGGATGGGAATATCTAAATCCATTACAAGATAGAGGTAACTTACCTAAAAATTGCACTTAAAAATGCAGAGCCCGCGTTAAATCTGAGTGTAATAAATAAGTTATTGCCAAATTCTGGACCCTAATGCAGATTCAAAGCATTATATATATATATTACAAATAATTTTTGAATTATATGATAAGAATGGAAATTGTAATGAAAAGAAATTATTAACATAAATAATGTTTCAGTTTCTATTTGCTTTTAACTTCTAAATGTTCTATAATACATCATATAAACACATAAATATCATTCGGACTGTTATGGAGATAAAAATGCAAATGATACTTTTCAGATACCGAAATTAATTATCGTATAAGAATAGATATAAATCGATAGTTATTTTAGCAGTCCTATTGATAATAGCGTTTAAATGAAAATCTATAAATATTATATGTACTAATTACCCCGAAAATTAATCCCCTATAAAAGAGAGAGATTAGAAATTATTATTTTGCTTTTCATACACATCTTTTGTATTTTGGAAGAATTGTGCAAAAGAATATCTGTATTCACTGCCATTCCCCTATTTTTTTTTTATCCTTTTATTGTTAACTATAAATTTTCTGTCAAAGTAACTATTTTTGTAATTGGGAAATATTAAAATAATACTTTTTCTAGCAAATAACTTACTTAAATACTAAGAAAAACTATGCATCCCTTTTTAATAATAATTTAAATATCTTTAAAGTACAATTTTTTAAAATTATCTCCTATAAAAACTTCTAAATGTGCAATAAGAACACTTTTTTATATCGACAAGAAGGGGCTATTTTTAGACGGTTCGATAAGCTCGTAAAAATAGCCACGTTAGCTTGATTTTATCGACAATGTATATTTATCTACTTATCTTAATGTCATGTATAACATAAGAGTTAAAAGTCAAAAGCTAACAAAAAAAAAATTCCTTACTTTCTATTTTTATCTCATGTATACATTCTATATATTCTCCTTTAAGGTATCCGACTATCCTAAAACCATAATTTTTTTCAAACATTGACATTTTTTAATGATTTTATTTATGGGTCATCTTATTAGCTTAATAAAAATACCAAGATTTTTTTTTCCCATTCATTGGAACCAAAACTACAAGTGTTTTAATAAAAGAAGATGCCATAACTTTACACAAAATGACAAACTTTAAAATGCGTTTTACTCGAAATGAGTTTTTTTCGAAAAATTCAAACGGGGACAGCGATTGCTCAAAAAGTTTTGAAAATAATTTGCTGAAATTCTTTGTGAATATTTTGTACAACAGTAGAAGTGTTTTGACCTTCAGATTTATCAACCACTGTTTTATTTCGAAATTTACAGTACTTTATGTGAATATAATCACTGTTTTTTTTAAGCAACTTCATACATTCACTAAGATAGAGTGTGCTCTAATTCTTCTAAAAATTAAAATATCTATTATCCTGAAAGTCATTTCAAACATGAATAACAAAGTAATACATTAAAATTGAAAAATTGAGAATTTGTTCAAAATATTTTTGTACAGCGCGGGTCCCGTTTATGTAATTTTTTGTACATTTTAACCAGTTTTTTCCCATTTTAATAATAATAATAATTTTTCTGTTATCAATTTTTTGATTTTTTCCTTAAAATATACTAAATAAATCTAAAAATCACAAAAAAATCTCCATATCTACATTTTTTCAAAAAAAGTTGTCGCAAGTAGTCGGATACCTTAAGATATTTTTATTTTCTAAATATTTATTACATATATTTATATTTTTCTCTGTAATTCATAAAAATACATACTATATTATATTGCATACTAACCAATGAATAAAGTTAGGTTCTCTATATTTCTCCTTCTAAAAAATTTTATAACTTAGCATGACCCTAAAAATTCCCCAAATAGAGAATTTTATTTGCCTTATTTTAGTTGTGTGACTTTCTTAAATATGTGTATATAAAATTTCGTAGCTCTAGCTATATTAATTAGCCAGTTCTTGAACTTTTTTTTTAACTGTATGTCGAAACGAATACTGAAACTAGATCATGTGATGTCTGCATATAGCTCTTTCAGTTATTTTTTACTGACTTTTAAAACTTTTAATAGCTTTTCCCAAGGTTTTTAATTTTCACGATATTTGTGTATTTAAAATTTTAAGGCTTTTTTCAAATATTAAATATAAAGTTTTTACATTTTTTCTGCTTGTTTTGTATAATATGTGTTTTATGATACTGTGCATGGAATATGGATTTATGTGAATAAATGCTTTTTGAAAATCATCAGAGATAGATGTAGGTGTTTGTTTATTGTTTTTTATCGTTTCCAACACGAAAACAAATTGTAAAAATAAAGCTATCACTCGTTATATCAATACCATGCACAGAATTATGAGGAACACTTCTAAGATTAGGAAAATTTTTTAAAGAAAATATTAAGTAAAAATTTTAAATTAATATTAAGTAAGAATTTTAAATTAATATTAAGTAAGAATTTTAAATTAATATTAAGTAAGAATTTTAAATTAGTATTAAGTAAGAATTTTAAATTAATATTAAGTAAGAATTTCAAATTAATATTAAGTAAGAATTTTAAATTAGTATTAAGTAAAAATTTTAAATTAATATTATGTAAAAAATTTAAAATTTTCAAAAACTTTTAAAAAATTAAAATTTAAAGTAATTGTGCGTTTAA
>BMAV01003460.1:85920-102203 GCA_019973955.1 Trichonephila inaurata madagascariensis
TTACGCCACTGGATTAAACCATTCAAAAAATACATTTCCAAATAAATAAATACCTCAGCAGGAAATGTAAAATTACAAGAAAAAATTATTAAGAGCGCAAATAAAGGACATTTGACTCATTCTTCAGATTTAATTTTGTTTTAAAATTAACATTATTCCATTTTCCTTGAGGGGAAAACCCCCTGATTTAGGAGCGCTTCTCTTCCGGTTACAATTTCATGATCACCAGTGACGCAACGTACACCTCCGCATCGCGTGGTGGTGGGGGGGGGGCGGGTTGCTAGGGGCCCCAAAGCCCCGGTTCTTTTATGTTTTTGCAACCCTGTGTAAGATCCTGTTTGGAGTCCAAAGCCTGACTTTACAGGGGGACCTTATTTTCTCCGTTACGCCACTGCTCCGCTTGTCTGCATAAAAGTTAAGCCCTGCAGTTATGTGATTTCGTTAGTAATGATATCGTAACCGAGTGGTTATTGTTTCGAACTCGTGACCGGCATTGTCGAGCTGTGAATTCGAAACCTTATGCTACTGAAGACCCGCCGTGTAGAGAGGTCGATGCATGTTAAATCTGCATAGGTTCAAAATCCTCCTGTTGGTGTGGTAGTTTGGAAAGGAGGAGCAATATCAGGTTATCTAGCTACTCGCTCTAGCTCTCGTGTAGCTTTATAGTGCGACGCTTAAAAAACACTTCACTCGGAATTGAAGGAATAACCACTTAGGTGATTTATTCAGTTATTAAAAGTAGAATGACTTTTCAATTTACCAATCGTATACGTTCTTTTAATATTCTGAATAATAAAAAATAGCATCCGTGTAATTAATTGAATATTTATTCCGTTTTTACAAAAACAAATTGATATACAAATGAACGAAGTTCAAGAACCAATTTTCCAGTTTGAAAATTTTATAA
The DNA here is from genome assembly GCA_019973955.1 of Trichonephila inaurata madagascariensis. Taxonomy (NCBI): domain Eukaryota; kingdom Metazoa; phylum Arthropoda; class Arachnida; order Araneae; family Nephilidae; genus Trichonephila; species Trichonephila inaurata. Next base: position 86,828 of record BMAV01003460.1, read on the forward strand.
ATACGAGTATTTTATTGTATTTTCATTTTTATTATACCACGAGTAAAGAGTTAATTTTAAAAATCTCACAGTATATTTAGATTTGTGTTAAATGTAATCGCACACTTAAAAGTAATCTACAAAATTTTAAAAGTGAAAATTTATACCTTATTTTCTCAATAGTCTCGAGGGTTTTCAATGAAAATGTTCGTAAAAAGACGTGTTACTTAATTTTAAAAAATGACAGTGAAATCTTTGAAATACTTCTAGCCATTATGTAAAATAAAGATAAAATTAATGTGTATGAAGAGTTAAAAAAACAACAGAAAATTGATGCACAAGGACATCATATAATTTACATCTCACATTTTATATAAAAAATGATAAATCCATAAGAAAATTATAAATTATATTCGAAATCAATTACAACTCAGATAAAACCTAACCACGCTATATCTACTATCAACAAAATGAAAAAAAAAAAAAAAAAACTTTTTTTTTCATTTTAAAAAAAGACGTTTTTTTCCCCTTGACGTTCTACCAAATTATATGATATTCGAGAAGATTTAAACATTTGAAATCCACAGAAGATATTAATATAAATCTGTATTCTCAACAATTTGTTGATAAGCAAAATGACAAACATATCTTCAACCTAAAAGAAATAGATTCTTTTTTTTTAGAATATTGCATTAATGGAACTATTGATTCTTTTGGTACTTCACTTCATAGCAGAAAAGATTATTACCTCTTATAGAATAACTTATTAAAACTATGGAATAAAGCAAATGGGGTTTTTCCCACGAAACATTCCAATTATATTACAAAAAAAGGATTATTAAATGTAAAAAAAATATTTTTTTTAATGGAGAAATGAAAATAATATTTTGTTAGAACATAAGAAAATAATTGAGAATTTAACGTGGTAAAATTATTGGAAAAATGTTTTCCTCACTGTCAGCTAATTTTCATTGAATTTTTTTAAAATTGATTTAACTATATCAGCGTTAAAAAACCATGAATTCTTTAATTTTTACTTTTGAAAGTCATTATAATTAATAATTTTCTTTTGAAAAATTACTTTTAAAATTAAAAAAAAAAATTTAAAATTAATTAAGAACGGAAAATTTATTTTTTTAATAGTTCTTCAATGGCTCGACAGCCCTGGGTTGGCCCTGGCCTTCTCCAGAAGTTTTATCCAGGCATCTCTACTTTTGGCAACTATTTTCCAGTTTTTGACCTTTAAAAGTTTTAGGTCTTTTTCGACACAGTTAATCCATTTTAACGGGGGTCTGCCCCGATGCCTATTTCCCCTGGGCTTTACCAGAAAGATTTTCTTGCAGCAACGATCTTCATTCATTGTAGCCAGATGACCAGCCCATTTAAGTCTCTGTAATTTGACAAATTTTACAATATCAGGTTGTTTGTAAAGTTTGTAGAATTTTTAGTTAGATCTCCACGATCCATTCACTTGGATCCCACCAAGAATGCAGCGTAAAATCTTTCTTTCGAAAATTCCCGAAGCTTTCTCATCACGTAAAGGCAATGGCCAAGTCTTATAAGATCAGGACAGATCTTATAAGACTTTTGTAAAGAAGCAATTTAGATCTTAATTTGAGAAAACTGGATTTTTTAAATAACTCTTCAAGGCATAAAAACATTTATTTGCAGTAATGATTTTTTTATGTTTCTGGGGCCAGCTCACTTCTATTATTTACCTCAATTTCCAAATAGGTAACACTGTTAACTTTTTCAAATTTATAATTGTTAATTTCTATATAACAAAGCTGTAAGTCGGACTTTATAAACAAGGTAAATATTTAGTTTTTTTCTCGTTTACAGATAAGTTAATTCTTTTAGCACTTTTTTAATACTAGTGGAATTTAAAATCACAAAAAATAGCAAACTAATATCTTATAAATATGTTAAATATATAAAAGTTTTATAACCTTTTTTAAAAAAAATAATAAATAAATAAATAAATATAAATAAATAAATAAATATAAATAAATATAAATAAATATAAATAAATAAATAAATATAAATAAATATAAATAAATAAATAAATAAAAATAAATATAAATAAATAAATATAAATAAATAAATAAATAAAAATAAATATAAATAAAAAGAATAAAAAAATAAACTTTATAATTTTTACTTTTGTCATGTTTTATATTTTTAATGTACCATTTACTAGGCCTAGAAAATAAAAAAATAAACAATTTCTTCTAGAAAAACAAATTTATATATTCTGAATAAGATTTTAAAACTAGATCCTAAAATAAATTTATTCTATTTTATTATCGTCTGCTTCAATCTCACGAAATTTGAAAATTCAGCAATCCATTTTCAAAATAGTTTTCTTTCCTTTGTTCCTAATGGTTACCTATGAAATTTTATACGAATCCATTTCTCTTTTTGAATTCGAATTATATTTCAGGTAGAACAATTGGAAAATGTAATATGAATAGCTCTTAGGAGAAATAACCGTTGTCATGGAAACGGGCGGGAGAAGTTTGCGTCAGATATAGGAAATAACTTAAAAGAATTGTTTTGTTCGATATAATGAATTTTCTTTTCTTTTCATTTCGAAATTAAATGAAATCCTTCACATCAGTTTTAAATAAGTTACTGTGCAAGCTAAATCTGCTTTTACATTTTATTCATGCAGATATTAATTTTTTTGTAAAAATGAAAATAAGAAGGATTTAAAAAAAGGTGTGTTTCTTTAATATTAATCCAATTATTAAGAGGTGTAAAAATAGATTAATTTACATTTAACTTAATTTAATACACATATTAAGCACAGATCTTACATAAAAACTAGCTACTAACCATCCTCTTCACTGATTATTTAACGATATTGTGTGACTCTATATTGCTTATGTACGTTATTGATATCTAAATCCTAGAACTAAGCTTTCAATTTCATTCAAAAAAATCCTAACAGCCCTTGCCTCTTGATTTAAAAAAGACAGCAGTTGAATTTCCAAAACGGAACAATGTTTATATTTTACACTTGATAGTCTATTTTCTCAAAACCTTTACTTAGCGAATGTGTACGCAACAAAAGAAACGTGCCTGTCAAATTACAAAACTGTGTGTTGAATAGTTCTAAAACGGGAATTATTTTTATCTATAACGCCACACCAAACCCCTCCGCCTTTTTGAGAATATATTTCAGCAAAACCTTTTCTTTGCTGATATCTATTCTACAAAAGAAATATGCACGACTAATTAAAATTTAGTTCGTCAAATGAATTAAAAACATGAATTTTTGTCTACAACACACCAATCCCTTATTTGAGAGAGTGATTTTTGGCAAAACTCGCACTTAGCAGGATTTTTACTCAACAAAAGAAATATGCCTGTCAAGTTTCAAATATGTAGGTCTAATAGATCCGGAGATATAATAATGAATGATTAAATGAACGAGTCGCTTTATACACACACACACACACACACACATATATATATATATATATATATATATATATATATGTAGGTATGTAAATTTAAATAAAGAAGAAAAACATACAATTTTCACAGTTATTACACACTTTTATGTGCGTACTACATGCTATTATAATTGTATCAAAATAGTTGGGTTAGTTGAATGCTAAAAATTTTAATTTAGTGCAATAGAATTTTTTTTAAGGAAAGTATACAAAGATAGAAAATTGGAAAAATAGTTCAATAGGAAATATAGTTTTTTTAAAAGAGATTTATGTGTATCTAAATTTAAACCTTTCCATATATCTGAATAATATTTTACAGAACCACAAAAATATTAGAATAAACCAGACATTCTGAATATAAAAAAACTTTTTTATCTACAGGGTTGTATACTTTTTGTAGTAGAGAAAAATGGTCTTTTGACCATTATCAGAAAAAGTATATTTATCTTGCAAAAAATGTAATATACTTTTGTGTTCAAAATATCGTTTACTGATACCAAATATATGTTCTTTACATGGATCCCGGAAATTTATTTTATACCTGAAACTACGAAATATCTCATTTTCTCCCCAAACTATCTTTTTCTTTTATGAAACCACAGAATATCTTTATGATTATCTTGCAATATATTTGTCTTACATATGAACAAATTGCTTATCTTTTCATATACCTAACGGAAAAAACGTTGAATATTTTCTTCTTAAAGATATATTGGTTTAATATAACTGAACGTTGATACACAAAGAAATTATTAATTTGATATTAGAAATTCTCGAATTTAAACTTAAATTTGGGAAAATTACAACTATTACATTCCTAAATTTGTATTCAGGAATTTAATAGTTTATATTAAATTCTTAAATTTATATTTAATTTGATAACATGTATGATATTTAAATTGCACATAAATTTTTATAATCCTTTAATTTACGTGACGTTTAAGTTATAATATAGGTATTGTTTAACTGTAGGTCTTATAATAGCTATAAACATTATACTAAATAAAAATATTTATAGAGAGATTATTTTTATATATATATATCCAGAGTTGTAAATTCTTTTAACAGTTATTCAAAAATTTGATTTTGCATCAAATGTGTCACTGAGTATTGTATATAAAAATTCATCTGTACTTCAGGACCCTAATTCAATTCCTACTATTAGCTCACACTCTCTATTTATTTATTTATCTTGGTGGAATTTTCAATCGCTAATAAAATACACTTTAAAGCGCTCCATTGAGCTGAAATTTTATGTACATGATTATTTTAGATGACAATACAATAATTTAATTTTAATTAATTAAAATTAATTGATTAAAACTAATTATTTAAAGAATTACAAATACAGCCACGTTGGCATCATTTTTGGCGTTTTGTGTCAAAACTTGAAAATATTTTTTTCTCACGTTTTAAATCATTCAGTTGAACTGAAATTTTATATACACGATTGTTTTGGATGACAATACGATACTTGAATGATAATTAATAGATCGTGAAGTTAGAGGATTTCTCCACTAATTTCTAGGAGAATTCATAGGGTCCCGAACTCGCCCAAATTGGTCGCCAACTTGGCTCCCAATGGTGATGCCAACTTGACTCTATCACCAAGATTTCGCTAAGTTCCCATTGAATCACCGTTATAACGTAAGGGAGAGCGTTGCTTGCGAATATTACAACTTTAACATAAAATAAATATAACATAGAGTAATATAAAAGCATTATAGATCCGAATACAAATTATTTACGCTATTTTTACACAAAATTTGTAACAGTATCGTAGCTTGTACACCCTCTCCTAAATCAAATCAGGCAAACTCTGTTTGTAAATTTCTCCACCAAAACTTACTAACTTTATCAAAATCGGTTCTTCACAATTCGAAGTATTAAATACTAGAATTATAGAAATTGCATACGCTTCAGTATAATTTTTATTTCTGAACACATAATTATATTTTCTTTTAAAATGAATAGCAATTTCTTGGTAGAAGAGGGAGTAAATTCGTGAGTTTTTATTTCCTGAAGTTGAGCAATTACTTCAAAAAATGTCTGAAGTGTTTTCATTTATGTGATAGAATTAGCTTTCAATTTCAGAGCTACATTATTAAATATATACAGCCGTAAGAGAATGTTTAGGTAAGAGATCTAGGACATAAAATCTGCCACATAAAATTTTCAAAATTAACACTACACCAGACAGCACTGATAAACAAGGACTATTTGGTAAACCTATTAATTGGTATTTGGGTTGTCCAGTTTTTAGTAAAAGTCTTAATTAAGAAAACTAACCTATAAGTATGAACTAAGGTTCATAGCTCTTAAATACACTGTCAGGTAAAAAGGAACATGTATCTTGAAATAAGAGACAAAGAAAATGGGTTTATATTAGAGAATTTAATGATCCAATATGTTACTTACATGATATGTATTAACTCGGGATAAATTTACTTAGAACATGTGTTTATTACTGTATTTATTTGAATCTAAGCTGCCATCGATTCTAAGCCGCAACAGAAATTCTCAACAAAATTTTATGATAAATGAAAAAAAGTGTAAAATGGTTTATCAATATACAATTTTAGAAAATTAAAATCAATTTAAAATGAAAACTAATAAGAATGGAATAATTAGTTTCTTTATCAGCATTTTAACTTTTAAATATATACATGAACCTGTAATTACTCTAAATACCCCCCTCGAACAATTTTTTCTCTTCTATTCTAAGCCGCACCCTATTTTCAGTAGCATTAACATTGGAAAAAAAGTTCTGCTTAGATTCGAGTAAATACAGTAATTATTATGATTCTTTTTAAATAACTATGAAAAATGAAAAATAGTTCATTTATTGAATGCTTCTAAATTGTAAGGACTATTTGTACATGATATTTTTTTTTTGTATAATGTACCCCACTTATTTTATAGTAGTTTTGGTGTTATTTTTCTATAGCTGGAATGTTTCTAATTTGAGCGCTGTTTTATAAACTTAAAAAAGAAAACATCTAAGTGAAATTTCATGTTATTTCCATAAAGCTTTATAAAATTCTTCTAAATCTTCAAAACACACTCTTTAAGTAGAAATACATTTCTCATGAATACTCTTAATTGATCGCTATCTTCTTCCATTACCAATTCATTTCTTTATTAGAGACCCCCGCAAAGAAGGAAATAATAAGTATTGCAGGAAAAGCATTATTGCCGCAACACAACCTACGCTGTTTCTATTTTAAGATCAGACGTCCGACGCAGTCGAGGAACTGTCTCATTCTTCCCACGCATGTTGCGGCAGCACAGAACCCCTCCCTCCAGTTTAGTGAGTGGGTGGCGACCACGGGGGTGGTGCTTCGATTCCAGAAAAGGGATTTGCAAATAGAACTTCCGGTAAAATCCAAAACCAGACAGGGGAATTAAGAGGGATTTCCATAGTAGCTTTTTTGTTGTTGTTGTTCCTCATTACTTTTGCTCTTCTATGTGCGTGTCTGTGTTTGTGGAAAATAAGGTTTTAGAAATTGTGGAGCGTTAAGACTTAACAGAGGTGGGAATGGATTTTGAAATTAAAAGGGTGGATGTGTTTTCCGTTACGATTTTCATGATTTTCATTTTTGCTAGAGAGATTTTAGAAGGGTATAACTGTTAATGGAATTTAATTTAAACTTGATGCGGAGTGTGTTTTGTTAAAACAATGGATAAAAAAATGGTTGCGTAGATTCTTTTTTTTTGGTTCTTTACTTTGAGAATGAGCATAATGAATTCTCCCTCAGAGGGATGTTTTAATGATTTTTTACCTTTGGAGAAATATCTTGAATTTATACTTATTTTAAAAAGAACTTAAGAACATCACTTACCGAAAAATATATCTCATTAATTCAAAAACTCTTTTAAATCATCAATTCTTTTTTATTCTTTTTTGCACTGTCTGAAATCGTGCAACTAAAGTAGTTTTGAGGGGAGCTCTAAGGACCAGAAAATCCCTTCATTGAATTATTCCTCTCAAAGCAATTTAATGGATTTCGTTAACGGATTCTTCTGGACACTTATACTTTTTTTTTATCTACAGATCAAATATTTATTATAGCAAAATATTATTTTAAGCTAAAATTCTTTGAACAAAATATGGCTGTTTATAAAAAATTTCCATTTTTATAAATAAAAAAACTTAAAAAAAAAGAAAACCGGTATTAACATATTATCGCAACAATCGCCAACTCGATTAATAACTCGTCAAGTTGGCAACCCCGATTTCCTATGTGTCATACGCGCTGAATTGGCAACCAGGTGCTTCGTTCCATATAATGTTGCCAATAGGTTGCGATAATACGTAAGTACCAAGAAAACTATTTGTATCTGATAAACCTTTTTCTTAAGATTCATAATAATAGCACGAATTAATGCTCTGGTGAATTTTTATGCCATATGAATCAAATTTATAACTTATAAATGCAGCATATTATATGAAAGGACAGGACTTGAACTTCTAGGAAGTTTGCTTATCTTTTTCACCCCTATACCACCCCTTTTGGAGTCGATTTACGCAAAACCTCTTCTTAGCGGATCTGTATTCAACAAAAGAAACATTCTTGCCAAATTTAATTCTGTATGTCTAATCATTCTGGAGATCTCGGGATGAGAGAACGAGTCACTTTTCTCCTTTATATATTAGATGATGTACACAAAAGTTAATAAATTTCACTATCTTATGAAAATTAATTCAGAATTCTAAATTTATCTTACTTTCAATATGCGAGTGCTACGAAGAGTACAAAATTTTCACAAAAACTTGAGTTTACATAATCCTTAGTATTTATTTTGTTATTGGAAGCGAAATAATTAGTTTGATTTATATATATTTTTATTTTTATATATTATTTACTCTTAAAACAAAAGCAATTGAATGTTTCGAATTTGTATTCCATATGTAAATATGTTATCCATGACGACAAAATTGTAGAATTATCTTTAGAATTCAATCTTATTCGAATAAGTGAAATGCAAATAGTTTTTTTAAACAATAGGTTATGGACATTATTTAGAGCATTCGTCTGTAAACTATGACACGCGTGACAGAATGGGCCCTCTACAAATTTGTCAATTTTTGTTTGTATTGAAGTTGATTTGGAACGGAACTGATTGAACCAAATTCTTCAGAATTATGTAAAGCAAAATTTACGGAATTCAGAAAAAAAATCTGAAAGGCAATGTTCGATAAATCGACAGCTATTGTAAATTGTTGGATGTTATTGCTGGAAAGATTTAACTTTTTGAAGAAAATTGTGTGTGTGTGCATGTACTCTACTTTCCGATTCGGGTTTTACACAAATATGGGAACAAATCTATTCCCATAAGGAAAATATTTCGAGTGCTAAAAGAAGTTGCTTAGCAACTAAACTTTCAGAATTGTGTCAAATTGAAAGTCCCAAATTATACTCCTGATATTAAAATATGAAGAACATCGGTGCATGGAGAAGGTTCGCCTTAAAATATTTTTTTTTATTTAATTATATTAAAGGAACACTTGTGTGTTATATATTGTTTATTTTTTATTTTAAAAAAGATATTTAAAAATATATAATATATGCTTATAATAATTTTTTATTTACGTTGAAGGAATAGTTATATTTTGTTGATTATTTTTGTGTTAAAAAGTATCTTTAAGGTATCCAACTACGTTCGGAACCGTGATTTTAAAAAAGCGCATAAATGGATAATTTTCATGATATTTAGTGTCACTTAGATTAGAATACAAGCATAAAATTATTTTAAGAACATTTTGACAAAAAAATTATTTAAATTCAATATTTTGACAAAAAATGAACATAGAATGACCCATTTTCAAAATATTTTCCTTTTATTAAAAATGCTTCTATTATAATATTTTGCCTGTATATAGCTCAGACCTGTGTAGAGACTCAACTATGATTTTTGAAAAATTCACATTACTTTCAGAGTTACAACCCATTGAAATAATTATCGGCGTTTTTTTCTTAAAATGTCTCCCCTCTGTTGTCGTAAAACATGGATAAATCCACTTCTAAGTTATATATTTCAAAAATTCTAGTTGAACCTCTGTACAGAGGTCTGAGCTATATACAGGCGAAATATTATTATTATAGAAGCATTTTTCACAAAAGGAGAATATTTTGAATATGGGTCATTCTATGTTTATTTTTTCTCAAAATATTGTACTTAAATAATTTTTTATTGTAATACTATTCTTGAAACAATTTTATGTACATTTTCTAATCTAAGTGACACTAAATATCATAAGTATTATCCATTTATACGCTTTCGCAAAATTACGGTTCCGAACGTAGTCGGATACCTTAAATGATGCATAAGTAATATAAAATAAAACTTTAAATTTGTATTCTTCAACTCAATTCCCTAACTTTACATGCATTGCCACGGGAATTGAATTGTTTCAAATATTTCCTTCTATATGGCACTCTAAATTATATTGGGTATAAGGCTGCCAACCCCTGATTTAGAGGATATTGTTAACAATTATTTAACCGAGTTACATTATCATGATGCATAACACATTATAATAAAGATAAGTTGAAGCTTAAAATAAAATTTAATATTTTTTTTTCCTCTTCCATTTGACAAGCATTTTCCTTTCAAGTAGAATTTTTTTTCAACATTAATTAAATTAAGTGAAATAGTACTATCCTGATTGTAAATATCACAGAGCCCCAAAAACCTTTTCAAGTTTCTAAAACTTTGTTATTGAAACTGTAAAATTGTACAATCTTTCAAACACACTTTTATTAGCTTCACCTGTATGTAACGGAATCTTGAAACTCGATTTTTTATCCACTTTAAAAGGTCTTATTTATTTCGAAATCTTGCACACTTGCCAAGGATCGATGACAGTACAATAATTTAATAATTTTGTTCCAATGTCCTGATCAGGATTTTAAGGATTTACGAGATTTGGCGACTAATTCCCTATATATTTTTTTTAGATTTGGCGACTAACTGCATAAACCATTTTCAGATTTGGGGACTAATTCCATATGCTCTTTCTAGATTTGGCGACTAATTCTAGATTTAGCAACTAAAAGATTAAGACGCAACCCTAAAATCGTAAAATAGGCTTCTGGTTGATAAAAAATAAAACAAAAAAAAATGTTCTTTATGTGAAAAAAGGTAGGGTGGGTGGGTGCGTAGTTTTAGTGAAAATGGAAATTAAAAAAAAGGACTCGTGCATGTGAATAAAAATAATTTATGTTCCAACTGCTAAATATTTTTTTATTTTTATAAAGCAATACGTTTAGAAGTGAGGATACGAATTAACATTATATAAATAAGTTTAAAAGATGATAAATTTATGTTCTAACTGCTTAATATTTTTTTTATTTTGATAAAGCAATAAGTTTTTAAGTGATGATACGAATTAACATTATAGTAATGCATTTAAAATGGAAGATCCTGCGACTTATTCCAGATTCCATTTCCAGATTTGACGACAAATTCTAGATTTCTCTACTAAAATATTGATTTACAAGCCTAAGGCGAAAACGATTATGATTAGCACAAATGTAACAAACAAACAAAAAAACCAATCTACAATAAAAGCATTTTTTCTTAGATTTTTTAAATTATAAATGGTCATTAGTATGAATTAAATATATTAATAACTATTATATATATATTTATAACTAACGACCAATGTAGATATAAGTAAGTCAGTATCACAATCTAAACAGAAATAAAATTCCAAAAAAAATTTTTAGAAGATGAATCTATAAGAGTCCATTTCTTTCGTTTCCTTCTATGTGATGTTTTTGTTTAAAAGCTCTTTATTTAAAAGCCTCTCTAACGTCTTCAGACAGAGCGATAACACTATCAATATCCCAAAGGAATATCAGATATACAACAAGTTAATGCATCCCTAAGAGAATAAAAGCTTTTCGATGTTATACCCAATGACATATTGATTGATCCCATTTTTTTACCTTTTTAAGATCTCCTCGAATTTCTTCTATCTAAAAGTGAAATCCTGTGTCATATTTTTTTGACAGTTTTTACTGGAGTAACTTTGGTAAAAAGGAAAGGAAGTTTTTTTTTTTTTTTACTGTAAAAGGCAGGGGAAAAGAATTTGGTGATTACTTTTTCTTATAAAAAAGATCTAATTTCCTCATTTATAATCAATGCAAATGTTGTTGACTTGGAAATTAGAGATTTTTTTTTCCAGCAGTTTGCTAAATTAACCTTTAAACGAAATCTTCTTTACCCCTATAGCTTTTGTTATTTTTAAGTATTTCGTCCAATTATTTAAATTTTCTTTAATAATATTTATTAAATTTGGGCTACAAGAGAGAGAGTTAAAAAATTTCTTAATAAAAACATGTCTAGTCTTTTAAGATCAGTATTAACTTACGCACGTGAAGTTTGGTCCATGTCTCGAACAGATGAGAACATGATAAGTATCTAGGAAAGGAAGATTTATTTTTGGAGGAATTCAGGAAAATGACATTTGGCGAAGAAGATCAAATTTTGAGCTCTATCACTTATATAAAAAATCTTATATCGTTAACTTAATCAAAATAAAATGAATTAAATGGGCAGGTCATGATGTCAGAACCGACGAGGACTGCACCACTAAACAAAGTCTTCAATGCCCAACCAATTGGCGCACGGAGAAAAGGCAGACTAAATTTAAGATGGATTGATAGCCTAGAAAAAGATCTTCTAGTTTGTGAACTAAAATTTGGAGAACACTAGCAGGAAGAAGGCTAGTCTGAAAAAGGCTTCTTGAGAAGGCCAAGGCCCTCCCTGGGCGGTCGAGCCACTGAGGAAGAAAGGAAAAACATTTCTTATGTGAAAAAGGAATAATTATCAAAAAATTAAGGATTATTTTTCGCTTAAGAAATCAAATATTTTATCTGTATATCTAAAGGAGAAAAGTGACTCACTCTCCCCCCTCACTCATTCACTGATACCATCATCACGAAATCTCCGAATATATAACAACTACAGACTTGAAATTTCGTAACCATGTTTCTTTTGTTGAGCAGAGATTCGGAAAGAACAGGTTTTGCGGAAATTGGCACTGAAGATAGCTGCGGAGGCGTTATAGACAAAAATTCCCGTTTTCGAACTATTAGACCTATTTGATTTGTATGTTTTGTTTGTTGAATGGTGATTTGCAAAGATCTAGTAGAGTGGAAATTGACTCCTTGAGGGATCAAGAGGGCGTTATAGATTAATAAAAATTCCGCTTTAGGGATGTCAGACTTACAGATCTAAAATTTGGCAAACATGTTTCTTTTGTTGAGTAGAGATTCGCTTAAAAGTAGTTTTCCGGAATTCCATTCCGAGGAGAGGGTGTTAATGGGGGCATAAATATTTGTTCAGTAATTCGAATACTGTCCTGTTTAAATCAAGAGGCGTGGGTCATAAGAATAATTTTCAATACAATCGAAGGCTGAATACTTGGACTTAGATATCAATAACATAAAGAATATATAATCTTACAACATTATGCAGTACCCTGCGAAGCGTGCGGGGAATTTCTAGTTCTTAATATTGTCAAGATGTTAAATAGTTGATTTAAAACATCACTAACATTTACCAGATTTATCGATTATTATTACTTTTTAAAACACTCAATTCTATTTACAACTATACACAACACACGTATACGTATTTGGAGCAATTTTTCTTGAAATCAACCATTCTGAGCAATTTCTACCTAGTTGCCCTAGCAACGGCTCCGAACAACTTTTCCCCCAATGAGCTGAAAGGATTGCTTCGAATAAAAATTGCTTGAAATTCCAGACAATTCGGCTCACTACGTCATAAACTAGATGGCTGCCTCGGCTTCGTCAAACGCATCATAAATGGCGTATAATATTTTAAACAGAGCGGTGCTCCATTTCTGTTCAAGACCGTCTACAAAAGAGTGAGTAGAATAAAAGAAACAATATTGGATGTTCATTTTCCGAAGCAGAAAAATAGGCAAGTAATTTTTCAATGTGAAGATAGGACGCGGCTGACGTCAGGGCGTATCGTTTTGTTTGCGGCAATCCTTCACCCTCACAGCTTCTTGAAAGGTTTCCCGAAACGGTTGTTCCAAATATGCGAGTGTGATAAGGCCTTTAGGAAACAACTACCGACATCTTCTTCATCACGTTTCTACATACGCCCTTTTTCCCACTCAAAGGAAAATTCAGTTCTATCATCCACAGCAGCGCCCTCTTTTCTGATATAAAGAGAGCTACAAACCAAGCCTTTACAATAAATGTTATTAATTTGAAAATCAAACGCAGCGTCTATTTAATTTTTTATTGCATTAATCTATTCTTTCTCAAGAAATTTGTTTCGTAAAATTAATATTATTCTGTTTTTTATAAAAAAATATTATTTAATTTATGTCTACGGAATCGAAGGAAACTTTTACCAAAACATTTAGTCCCAACGAAAGCGTAAGATTATTTTTTTCATAAAATGAAAGAAAGAAAATCAATATCTACCTTTATTGTGTGTAGTTCCAGTTTCCTAGATTAAAGTCAATAAATAGTATTGATTTAGAAGTGACATAAACTTTTCCGTATTTTGTTGTATTAGATAATCCTTTCTTCCTCAAACATTTTCTGTTAAGTTTTATTCATAGGTCTGAATCACGCAATTCCCGTCAATGCAGTAATTGAGTTCTTGCACGACATTCAAGTTTTTGAAATATTTATTATACGCTCAGAGAAAATTTTCTATTAGAGGCTACATATAAGTTATTGAGCTTGTTGAGAGTGTTTTTTTTAAAAACATGAACTTTGAGATCTTCTTGTTGATTTGCTTATAGAACCTTATCACGTAATGTATTAAATACAACTCAAATATATGATATTTTTGCTACTGTAATTTGTTCAAAACGTACGCATGTGAGAAAATACGAAGATAAAATCATCAATATGAATACACCCAGGACTTTTTCAGTGAATGAATTTCGAGTTTATTTTTTTTTGGGGGGGGGGGGTTTATCTATTGTACATTGTATATATTATAAAGAAATATAAAAGCGTAACATATTCTATAAATATTTCAAAACGTACACTAAATTTTTTAAGAATGAAATAAATTTAGAAATGATAAAGCTTTGAAAAATTATCAGGAGTTTATAAACAAATTAATTTTCAATAAATTATAAAGGCTATATTATTTTTATATTATATATACATTAATTTTATGAAATACCTGTAATTTTGTTTTCATTGAGATTACTAACGGTTGTCCATAAGTTATACTTATAACCGTAGTATTTTTAAAACTGTGTTAGAAAATAACAAATGACTATCATTTTTAAAATTGATTTTTTTTTCGGAAAAGTACTTCGTGAATTATCTTTTTATGTGTTGCAAAATATTTATTATTGTGATTTTGATTATATATTATATAATTATATATTATGATTATTATATATTATTTATTATATTGATTTCATGAATGGTAACTTAAAATGGATTTTATTAATTTTAGGCTTGTTTTTAAACTTAAATTTATCAATATATAAAAAGTGTACTATATATTTTCTTAAGAAATGATTAATCAGTAAAAGATTTTTTTTTTAATGATAAAGTTTAAGAAATTACCTGAAGAAATACAATAATCTAAACATAGCATGAAATAGGAAATAATGTATAACTTAAGTCATTTTGCAGCCACATATGTAATAAAATGTATTTTAGTTTTAATAGCATTCATATTTTATTTCTCGAGGAAAGATTATGTAGCAAGTATGTCAAATACCAAAACTCTTCCCTGAATTTTATGCCTTTAATTTTATTGCATTCTGCCAGTTAAAACGAACTTATGCTTTTAATGATTTTATTTCTGTTAGCCATTTTGAATCCATGAATGTAATATTCCATTTGTTGAATTTCTACTTTTTTTCTTCAAATATATCCTTAAGATCGATTTAAATACAAGAAAAGAAAGTT
>BMAV01003460.1:132381-143080 GCA_019973955.1 Trichonephila inaurata madagascariensis
GTATTTTATGCTTATACTTTTAAATAAAATGCATTTTGTGTACATATTGTTGTACTTTTTAAGAGAAAGATTCTGCAAAGAGCAAAACTTAGCAACACCGGAGCGCGTGAACTGATTAGTTGGAAACACAAGATATAGTTTTTATTGTGTGACTATGACGTCACATGAGTTTTTGAATTGATTGGCTAGAATCACGTGCTTTCACTATCATGGGACTATGATGTCACATGAATCAACCTCATTGGAGAGGGCGCCAAAAATTAGGGTCAATAATATAAAAAAAAATTTGAATTTTTATTAAAGTATTATACTATTACATATTAACATACGCACAAAAATACTCCAAATCTTACCTATCACACTACCTTGATCTAAAGACAATATATCAATTGTTTTATTATATATTTAGTAGATTCATTATTGAAAATAGTATAAAAATAAACAATCGATTTCCCTTACAACGTGTTGCAACAATACATTCCTTACATAATTCAACAAATAATTGTCTACCTTAATAAATCATAACCAAAATTTACACTATCCTATCTTGCAAAACACTTTAATGCATCTAAATTAGTTTGTCATCAGCCAGAAATGCTTTGCACCACTTCAAATTCAGAAAACACTCGATGGAATAAATTACCCTTTGTGACACTGGTATTAATTTTTAAATTTCTTGAAAATGCGGATAGATTCCACGCAGCTTTAGTTTGTCATAGCTGGCTCTTTGCTTTCGAATGCGGTAGTCTTTGGAAAGACATGAGCTTTGTGTTCAGAGGTGACATGCTTGACGACACGAGAAGAGCCTTGCAATTTGCGAAGAAGTAAGTCTTTTTAGATGCACAATAAATGTGTAAGATGTGAAAGTAAGGAGATATATGTATAAGGATTGTCTAAAAATGAAAAGTGAACAAGTTCAATAAAAATAATTATTTCATTGGAATTCAAAAGAAATCACTCTGGGGATTGTAATACAGGTCCCATCGTTTCGGTAGCAGGTCTATGTTCTCACTCTACAAAGACCGTGGTTGATTCTAGAGGAAGTCCTGCCCACAGCTTCCTTCACTTCATCGTCCAAATACAAACGTAATATTTTATTAAGTGGCTTAAATGCCTAGAAGTCACAGGGTGACAAATCCGAGCTATACGGTGGGTGTTCTAACATTTTACAACAATATTTTTTTAAAGTTGCATTGGTTTCAAAGGGAGAAGTGAGGGAGGACATGCCATGGAGATCCGATATCTTTTGCTGCCCTTCTTGAAAACTGTTACACCAACTGTTCCAAGACGTTCGACCTAAACTCGCTATAGACTGCCACCTTCCGTCCATAGATGTCCACATTAAACGTACTACCGCACGTTGTTCCAATCTAGACACATCCTTATACGTCAAGACTTTACTTTCAATTAATTTCATCTATCACTAACAAGTTTCCCTGTTAAACATCGTATGCGGTGTACACTTCTTCATCCTTCGTGTCTCTGTTTGGTTCCCTCAGAGGGCTCACCTTCTTTAGGTGGGTACGAGTGGCACAATCCCGAGGTACCCTAGTGATCTTTTTCTTTTCCCAAGGGGTTTACTATCTTTGGTAAATACGGGTGTCACGACTCCGGGGTACCCCAGTGATCCTTCTCTATTTTCGACCCTCTATCTTGTCATCCAATTTCTTTTTTTCTTCTTTTTCCGTCCAGACCACAGACCTGGCTCTTGCGCCATAAAACACCAAACTCGACTCGACTCAACTCAACTCGTCTCTGTTTGGTGGCTCTTCTATAGCTGCACTCATTCTACCGCAATCGTATATGTCCACTTTTCGTTTGGACAACCCTTATATTTTATTCTGAATTCCATTTCCCAAATATTGAACATGAATTCTTTCTCAAATAAGGAACATAAATAAGGAATCTCGAGCCTTATGTACAGGGGAATGGTTGGACCTGTGTTTCTACTTATGGACAACACTCTTCCACATAGGTAGACGATTACTTAAATAGTGAGGATATTCACCACATAGATTGGCCTGCCGGATCTTCTAACTTTAACCCTATAAAGCAAGCATGGTACATTCTTAGCAGAGCGATTGCACCTCACCATTCCCTTTCAAGAACCATTCTGGAGCTTAAAACTTCCTTGTTACAGGAATGGTATCGACTGCTAAAGAGACTCCTCAGCTGTCTTCTGTTCAGCAGGGACGTCTTCAGGCATGAGTCAACTAGTCCCAGGTCCAGGGCTCCGTCTCGTTTCCAATTCAGACTTATTAAGATTTTAATTCAAATAACTTCAACGGTCAAATGTTATTTCCGGTTTCCAGTTCTCCAAAAAACTGGGAGTTTCGAAGATTGGCCACATGTGGTGACCGTCGTTCACTTACAGGCCTAGGTCTCCCACCCTACACCATCATTACTCATTATGTCAAAAGGCGGCAGTCGGTCCAGTCGGTTTGTCCGATCGTAAGTCATGCACATTTATTTGTTTCGAGTAATTGTTTGTGCGAGTATTTGACAACGTATGTTATGGACTGTCTACTTTTAAGGGTAATATTGCATGCATTTGCGTAGAGGCCCAATGCTTAATTTTGAATTGATTCCAGGACCTCAAGAAGTCTTAAGACGTTCCTGTTGTTCAGTGTCATCATGCTGTGGAACCTATCTGAGTGTGAGAAGCCCATATTAGATTCAATTTTAGTTCGATGACCCAAACGTGGATTTTGGACATCTCTACTCTGTCAGATAATCATGTGTGCTTAAAATGAATTTAGAATAGTAGAATAGTACAGCTTTCTCAACTTATTTTAATAAGTTCTTTCCCATACCAAATTTCATTAAAATCGGACCATTAGATTTTCAGAATTAGGTACATTGTGAAAATTATCTAAATTTTGAATTCGAGTACATACATCTTCTTTCTCTATTCTAAGTATAATAATATGCATAAGCACACACTATAAACCAGAAAATTTTAATTAAAATTTTTTTAAGAGCATATTAGTATATATTACTGTCGTTATGTATTTTGAAGGAAGACATTAAATCGTAGTGTAATACTCTTTGAATAAATAAACAGTTACTATTCCTATTTCCTATTCCTATTCCTACTATTCCACTTTTATAAGAACAAGTAATATAAAAAAAAATTAAGTCAATTCCTACTGAGATCAACAAAGAAAATTTTTATTTTAGCTTCTTTTTTTTTTAAATAGTTACAATTAATAGAAATCTGCATATACTTAGGACAGAACCACAACATTAAGTGGTAATTAATTTTTATTAATTATCAATAAAGTATCGTATTGTCATCCAAAACAATCGTTTAAATAAAATTTCAATTCAACTGAATGTTTTAAAGCGTGAGAAAAAAAATCTTTTAAAGTTTTGACCCAAGTCGTAAAAATGAAACCAACGTGGCTGTATATGTAATTCTTTAAATAATTAGTTTCAGTCAATTAATTTTAGTTAATTATAATTAAATTTTCTTTTTTTTACTCAAAACAATAGTGCATAGAAAATTTCAGCTCAAATGAGCCCTTTAAAATGTGAGAAAAAAACCTTTCCAAGTTTCGACACAAAACACCAAAAATGATGCCAAAGTGGCTGTATTTGTAATTCTTTGAATAATTAGTTTTAATCAATTAATTTTTATTAATTGTAATTAAATTACTGTATTGTCATCCAAAATAATCCTGTATATAAAATTTCAGCTCAAAATTGAACGCTTTAAAATGTATTTTATTAACGATTGAAAATTCCACAAAGATAAATAAATAAATATATAAGGAGTGTGCGCTAATAGTAGGAATTGAAAAACAAATACGAAATCTAACTAACCGATAACTATTTGCATTTCTTTTTTTGTTTTTTTTGTTTTAATCTTTATCGATGTTGACATGAAGGAAATAATTCTTTCTCGTGGAAGAATAGTTAAGGGGAAAAGAATTGATTTTCTATTCATACCCAAGTTAACAGATCCTTGGTTAAGAATTGTTGACTTAGTAAAGAAAGGATAATTTACTTCTACTTTTTTTGCGTCTGTAAGTCTTTAAGAATAAGTTTTTTCCTTGTAGATATCATGTTATTTTCGATAGAATCCATAATTAATGTCCATCGTATCCACTTTGGAAGTTTTGTCTTTGTTATTTCTTTACTCAGTTGTATTCTCATTTTCACACATTTTGGCAAATTAAAAACTTTTTAGAAGTTTAATTACATTTAATAAAAATAGTCTATTCACTCTACACTATTGGACTCTACACAACTATAGAAAAACGCAGACACAACAACACGTCTGATTTTTAACACCCTTTTCTAAGCTTCACTTATATGTAACAGATCTTTGAACTCAGTTTTTACCCACTTTAAAAGGTCAGATTAATTCGAAATTTTGCTCACTCCTCCATGACCAATGGCAATACAATAATTTAATAATTTAGTTGCATTGTCCTGATCAGGATCATTAGGACTAATGATTTCCCATTTTCAGACCCTATTCCCATCTGGCGACTAATTCTAGATCACATTTCCAGATTGGGCGACTAAAATATAAGGTTACAATTTAGTTCGATTAACTATAAAAAGGTGTTTTTTAGTATTTTTTAACCTGTAATTTAGTAACTGAACAGTGGCATAAATAAAAACTGGAGAGATAAATATATCATACCATATTTTGCAAATTAAATAAATCCTTTCGGTGAATAGTCAATTAAACCAAAATTTGTTTCATACAAGATTGGTTAAGAATATTTTGCCACATTTTAAATACACGAAATTTGGAAAATGATAATAATTAATTTTATTCTTTTCGCAAGTAATTATTTGGAAAGATAGGAGATTTTTTAACAACATGACTGTCAGATTCAATGAGAGTATGCATTGACCCTAATGGCATCTTGAGGTTCCGGGCCCTTAAGCTACACCTGCGACCTTCTGATGTAAACAGTATATAGCAAAAGTTGTCAAATACTCGCATAAATGGTAAATAGTAACAAATAAATGTGCGTAACTCACAATCTCACAGACCCATGCAAAAACAAGGTCGACCTGCCGAGTTTGGTTTAAGTGATGATGCATAGTGGTCGACCTGGGTCTTGAAATGAATGACGGACGAAACATAACCATTGTTGCCATTTGGCAAAGAGTTCGAAATTTCCAGTTTTTCGAAGAATATATCAAGAAATAACATTTGACCATTAACATTTTTCGGATCATGATCTTAATGAGGCCGAGGCAGAGGTTTCGGGCTCAGGGGCCAGTTGGCCCATGACTTAAAAAGTTCCTGAGAGTATGTGTGGGCTTACCATTCTCAGGCAATATCTATATAACATGGCTGATAATATAATACGGTATCATTCTAACTGAAATAAGAAATTTTAGATATTCGTCTTATAAAACTGCAATCCTACAAATGTTTTATTCAAGCACACTCTTAGAGATTTGTAGAAATATATTGTAGTATAACAAATATGCTTAATTTCGTGTTAAAGGATATCGTAAAAAAAGCATATATTCACAACAAAATTAAGTTTATTAGGAAACATTTTAATTTGCATAGTTATATGTATATGCCTGTATTTAATAAAAACGAATGAAACAAAAACATTCATTAGAACTTAATGAAATTTAATACAAAATTTTCGAGATTTTGAAAAACAAAACATGTATTATGTTTTTGGAAAATAATCTGATATTTTTCTTTTTATTGTCATTTTGGAATCAAATTAACAGCAAATTATTCGATGTCATCCATTTGTATATTCATTTTACCATTAGAATGTGCGTCTAAATAACTACGCATACTTTTCATGATGTTTCTCATTTTGGATGAGGAGATGTATTATTCATTTTATTTTCGTCGTCGCAATCTGCGTCAATGATATTTTTGAACTCTTTGAACCAACTCCAAAATGTCTTTTTCAGCCTTAATTGGGTCTGGATACGCATTATCATCATCTACTGCAACGAATTCTTCCGATGATACAGTATAGGACAGTCCAATAATACAGATATTTTCTCAAACATTTCATTAAGTGGGGGCTCAATTTCAATATCCTCCTCTCCAAAAGTGAAATATTTTCGAATTAAACGATTTTCCTTTTGTATTAAGAGAAAAAAAATGTATGAAGATTAATAGAAGTTTGTCGGGACAATCATACATTACTTCGTGTTAATCGATGTTTCGTGCTACTGAATATTTAAGCTGATTTAGTAGTTTAAAGTTTGGTTATATAACTTTAAATACTATCTTGGTGTATATATATGTCTTATTTTAAAATCTTACTCATAGTTATAAAATGAAAACCAAGCAACATTTTAAAAATTTTTAAAAGAAATCTTTTCATGTGCACAAGTTCTTTGTTTGGGATAGTAAAAATTCTAACGATATGTTGCGTTCTTGGAATCTTTAACGATATTGTTATTTACAGGTTTATACCTTTAGGAATTTTTCCTTCCCAGTAAATCATCCTTGAAACTCAGTGCCCGAGTGGTAGCGTATCGTGCTTCCACACCGCAGGTCCGGGGCTCTATTCTCGGTCTGGGCAAGATCGACTCAACCTTTCAGTGGGTCAATAAATGATTAGCAAGTTTGTTTGCGGACTAAACACTGAGGATTTCACGCCAGACTGATCACCTGACTGGAACATCAGGTCAGCGTCCAAGGTCACGTATACTGAGACGGGCACAGTAGGCCTTGGCCCTCGTAGGCTGTTGCGCCACTGAGTTAAGTTTTCGTATATCATATTATGTGACTATTTGATGTATATACGTATATATGTCGCAGGGGAATGATGAATTTAGGCTTTCATAAAATCTCTAAGGGAGATTATCAATTCAAGGAGGATGTTAAAATAAAGCTTCTTTGAGGTCATTTCCCTGTTGTAAGTAAGTGAATTGATCAAATCCCTGAACAGTTTTAGTGAAATGATGAAATGAACAAGTCAGCATTTGCAGAGCTATGTTTTCGCTTGTTACCACTCTTTTACCTCTCATCTCTCCTTGTCCGTGCCAGACAGCACCGGGCTTCTGACGCGATGCGCACGCACACACACAGTAGCACCCAAACACTACGCGAGAAAGGTTGCACGCATTTTTATTATTGTTATCTATCTATTTTTTTCTATTTAACAAGTACCTGACTTGTTAAATCTCTTATGCTGCTTATCTACTTAACCTACTTGTTAAATCTCTTATGTTTGTGTGTATCTCTTATGCTGCTGACTACAGCAGCATAAGAGATACACACAAACATTCATTTTTATTTATATAGATATTCATGAAAAAAAAATTTTGAAATTTTACAACAAATATTCGTTTTAAAAAAAATACCAACCTAATTTTTTAATTATTTTGTTAATTTCAAATAAATAATTTGTGATAATTTGTGATTTGTGTAATAATTCAATAATTATTGTTGCATTACTTATTCTACTTTTAATAATGCACCGTATTTGTGCCAAATAAACGCTTTTAAACTCTTGACAATATTATTTCATCATTTCACTGAAACAGGTTAGGGATTTGATAGAATTACTTGCTTTCCTTAGGGAAATCACCTTACAGAGTCTTATTTTAACATCTTTCGTGAACTGATCATCTTCCTTAGAGATTTGATGAAATACCTAATTTCAACATTTTCCTGAGGCATATATACACAGTGTGGCAAATAAGTTTTAAGACTGTGTCCGTAAGAAGAAATAGAAGCAAGATTTAAATTTTCCTGTTTTGATTTTTTATTCAAAATAGGACCCTCCGGCTTCAATGCATATGTTATAGCGATTTATTAAGGAGTCGAACGCCTGTTGTAAATCACTTTGGGGAAAGGCCTGCAAAGCATGCGTCGAAGATACTTGTAAGGTCGAAATATCCTCGAAATAACACCATTTTAATTTCATTTTAAATTTTGGCAACAAGGAGTAGTCACAGGGGGCTAAATCAGGTCAATACGGTGTATGGCTCAACACACAGTTATTATTTATTGTTAAAAATCGGCGAACAACAAGGAAGGTGTGACTGGATGCATTGTCGTGTAACAAACACCAATTGCTTTCAGCCCGATATTCTGGACGAATCCGACGAACTCTGGCCATCAAACGATTTAAAACAGCGAAGTAGTAGTGACCTGTAATTATTTTTCCAGTTGGAACAAATTTTTGTGGATAATACCCATAGCATCGTAGAATGTAATAAGCATTATTTTGATTTTTGATAGAATTTTCATTGTTTTTTTGGATTACGATGAATTTTCTGACTTCCATTCGGCACTTGGTCATTTTGTTTCAGGATCATATTGGAAACACCAGGTTTCATCACTTTTAATAATGGACTTCAAGAAGTTTTGATCGTTTTCAGTGACTGAACTGATGTCTCTTGCAATGTACACTTCTTATTGCTTTTTGTTCAAGAGATAAAGCTTGTGGACAAATTTAGCACACACTTTTGTTTTGCCCAAATCTTAAAGCAGGATGGTTCGAATTGTTTCTTTGTTGATGTTCATCATTCTTAATGACGTACAGTGATCTTTGTCGTACTTTCTCAATAATTTCAGGGGTTCTAGATGAAATTGGTCTTCCACTACGCTGATCCTCTTCTATCGCATCTCTTCCACCCAAGAAACATTTGTGCCGAACAGAAACATTTGATTTACTTAATCAACAGTCACCATAAACTTGTTTCAATAGTTGGTATGTTTCCGAAGCACTTTTACCAAGTTTTGCGTAAAATTTGATTACAGCTCTTTTCTCCATCTTAAAAAATCAACACGAAAAAAATTCACTTCTCCAACGAAAGCTCGTCTTTTCTCAGCTACTTTACCAAATGCCATCAACTTGTTCGCAGTGCGTCAGCAGACCATGAACATTGTGACGCATGCGCATTTCCACTCATGGTGTTATTACAACCAATGTTCTGGGACGAATCTTAAAACTTATTTGCCACAATGTGTATACTCGAAATACATAAGACTTCCACTGAACTCCTTTTAGTTGGAATATGTATAATTACTCATGCATTAAACTAGCAAAAATTTAAAAAGTTCTTCAGAATTACTGTTTTTTAAAGAGATGTGGTACTCAGAAAAATAAAATCTTTATTGTTTCTATTGGATCATCGTGAAATTATCATGAAGAATTTTTGATACCCTTCTCTCTATGTACATCTACTTTGAAAATAAGTCCAATTTAATATACATCCTGACTTTTAACCCTTTAACGGGCAGTGGCTAATACGTCTAGCCACATATTAAAATTTTTTCTCAAAGCAGGTGTTGGATATTTAGTCTATCTATATGCGTTAATTGAAGTTAAAACGCATAAAAATTAATACGGATGCTTGCACGATACCTTTTTATGCATTTCATGTCCTCTGATGGGTAGTTAAAAACAGTTTTTCTCGGTGTAAATCTACAAATTGTATTTTGATTACTATAAATAAAATTTCTGATATTTGAAAAAAATTTCGACAGGTCTTAAGTATACTTTTCTCTCATATGAATGAATTAAGCAATTGTACAATTAAAAAAAGAAGGTTTTATTTAGGTGTTTGGAAACCTTAAATATGTGGATAGAGGCTCTATCCACTGCCCATCTAGAACAGAAAAATGACCTAGAAATTTTCGCTTTTCCTGTACTCGAGAGAGAGCATTTAGAATCACGTGAGAATGTTGGGGGTGGAAAATATAAACAAACTTTGTTTACAATATCTGGTACAAGATTTTCGAGTTCGAAAATCTTTCATTACAGCTTTCCTGCTCGGAGAAAACGTTTGCATATTATTAAGTTCCACAGTAAATAGCTCATCAAATTTGGGAAATAGCTAATTTAAATTCTCAAAAATATTACTTTATTTCTAACTTTTCTTACTAAAATTAAATAAAATATAAAATGTGGATATATATACCAAGTTCAATGTATATTCTAAGTATTCTATATAATTTCTAAGTAAGTATTCTATGTTGTACAATTATTCTATTATTATTAAATTACACTTATATACTTTACATTTAATTGTTATTAAAATGATTATTACATAAATGTTAATTTTTCATAAAAAAGTTTATTGTAATATGATTCATTATTTCTGTCCTGAAAAGTAAGTTAAATGTCCTAAATGCGCAGTGGCTATAACGTCTAGCTACCACCCAGGAAAAAAACCCACGATTAGATTTTTTTGTGACTAAATAATGTTTATAGAGGATGAGAACATTACATTTATCACAGAAAATTGTATTTTAACTGTGTGCTCGTTAAAGGGTTAAGACCTTTAAAATAAGTTTCGCGTACTTCAAACGGTGCACGCTTACATCTTTGGTTAATTAATGGATCCCAAACATTTTACGGAAAAGTACCACCCTAACAAAGCCCAAGAAAGCCATAATAGCGTTGTCTGGAATAACCAGACAATGTCCTGTTTTCGAAACTTCCTAAAGAGAAGGTAGAAAAAAAGGTTTTCTCTAATAGAATTTTAGTAAAAGTCAAACCTGATAATCTTCAACCACTTTAAAGGTGGGGGAAAGAGAGTGTGTTGTCTAGCTCCCACTCTGCATACTAGTACACTATAGGTATAGAGAAAGGACTGATGGGAAAGAGAAAATTGCAGTTTATTAGATTTTCATTAATTTCATCATGTTTCCTTTGCCTTTTTTGTTTTACTATTAAGCAATGTTTAGAAGATTTTAGTAAACACATCAGTATATAATATGGTATTAACTTTG
>BMAV01003460.1:162051-179393 GCA_019973955.1 Trichonephila inaurata madagascariensis
TTTTTTTCTGCCGAGCCACATACATATGTTAGCTTTTTCTCGCAGGCCGCATACATAGGATTGCTATTTCATGCGGGCCACAAAATGAGGCTTAATGGAGGGGGGGGGATGCTTCAAGACCAAGATAGCATAGAAAATTTAAAACGTGGAAAATTGATCAAAATATTAGAACTATTTTGCTTTTTATAAATATTATTTTTTTAAAATTTTTGTCGCTGAATTTTTCTAACTTGGAAGCATTTGAGAATCACTCCTTCACAATTTCTGCATTAGTAAACGGTTTACCAACAGTGATTAACAATAATATAAAAAAATTCATAGGGTGCCTTTGTCACCACTGTGGCATTACCACTGACAAAACACTTTTTTGCTGTTGTAAAAAATTTTCAAGGAAGCCTATTTATCATCTCTTGAAAGAGATCTTCGAGGAAAAGTGTCATTGAACGATTCTTGTTTATTGGTATTTTTAAAATACAACACTTTCGTGACAAATCAAACAATTACTGATTCATGCTCATTTTTCACTATAAAATTGTCAACCTCCCAATCGCCTTGAAACTATATATTTTCTTCAAATATTTTTCGCTTGAAAGATACGAAATATAGTTCAAAATTAGTCCCACTCATAAAATGGTCGCTACTCCACTGTTGTCAATTATCACTAATCAGAAAAAAAATATATCAATTCACACCCATACGACATCGATAGCAAAAATCAAAATTGATATATTCGATTTCTTAACAAAGAATTTCCCACCCAAATTTTTATAAGTAAATGAATTTTTCAGAGCAGTGGGCCATGACCGGGCCACTGAAAAAGGCCCAGTGGGCCGCAGGTTGAGTATCGCTGCTTTTAAGCAACACGACCGTTATTGGCGACAATTTTACACCATGGTCAAGTGACGAAGACGATAACTGAGGTGGCACCTCTCTCTCCGAACTTCCACACCACTCCAACAGAGACGGAGGGGTCTTTGAGCTGACTTAAAAGATTTAACGGGCAGCGGCCCTGCAATCCGGTGGACTTTCTGCAGCACTACGTTCGAGCTCATGACACGTCGGCCAGTAGACTACCTCAGTCATTTGCTGATGTTAAAGGAATGTCGACGAATACTAAAGACAGAGCAATCAGTTCTTTGTTTAGTGAATTGGTCAGTGCCTCTGAATGTAATAATTAAGGGGTGGGTTGAAAACGAGTGTAACAGGATAAATTACCTTATCTCCGCGTTTACGAATGTGTTGCGTGAAAATCCACTGAGCTAGATGAGAAAATTTAATCTAGGAAATGCCTTACTTTTGACAATGTGTTAATCTTTGGGGGGTGTAGATGGATAGATAAGAGAAAGTTGACTTTTGACTTGTTAGGAAATATAGATTCGTGTTGCCCTCTATTGGCTTAAAATTGAACTATTTGCGAAAAAATTAGAATTTAATACTAAAATAATAACCAAGAATACAGAAAAGATTTTAAAATTAAAAAAAAGTTACTGGGATTAAATTACAAAATTAGAAATCTGAACAACACGTGTTGTGTGTGGATTTATTGTACCTAATCTATTTCAATAGGATTACGATAACTTCAATATTTTTCAGTAGTCTGTATAGATATACGGTTGAGGTGCTTATTAGTCACCATCCATGGCGAAACTGTCTGAAATCATGTTTTTATCTCTGCTGTATGAAGAAATTGTGTTGCTTTGAACTGGACACGCTTCGAACCGAAACCGGTGCAAGAAAATATATTTATTTCAAATTATTGTGGATTTTTTTTCCCTTTTAATCCTCTTAAATTTCTTTTCGAGCAATAAATCATGTTTTTCTCAAAAACTCTTATCCATACAGTTTATTTAATTTTTAAAAAAAAATAAATTGTGTATAAATGATATTATTTTGAGATTTTATTTGTTTCAGCAATTATTGATTTCCCATATTTACAATTATATACACTTTTAAACCTTAAATATTTTTATTTTTTGCTTGGAATTTAAAAAAATCGTTTTTTATGGGAAGGTAGTCATAGGTTAAGAGTAAAAAAAAATCCAAGTATTAATATTGAGTATGTATTTTGAAAACACACACACATGGTTGCATGTAAACCTTTGGTAACATACAGTATTTCCCGAAAATCTGACATACATCCAATAAAATTTTCAAATATAACATCAGACATTGATAGTTTATCTAACAACACATGAGGCCGTGGTAGCCAAGTGGTATAGGTATCGGATCGTGGCTTGCCTTGTCACGAGTTCGAGCCCAGTACCGCTAAGGACCCGACGTGTAGGGCAGCGATGCACGTTAAATCTGTCAAGAGCTGAAATGTCCTCCCGTTGGTGTGGTGTGGTAGTTAGCAGCTCTGGTGTCGTCCACGTTACTTGACCATGGTTCAAAATTACGTGGTCCGTCGCCAAAAGCCATCGTGTAGCTGAACAGTGCGACGTTAATATTCAATCAATCAATCTAATAATACATGAGAAGTATTTTTCAATTCCTACTATTAGCTCACACTCTCTATATATTTATCTTGGTGGAATTCTCAACCGTTAATAAAATACATTTTACAGTGCTCAATCGAGCTGAAATTTTATATACATGATTATTTTGGATGACAATACAGTAATTTTTAATTACAACTAGTAGACAAACATATTATAACATAGATTACTCGCCAATTTCTGGTTTGAAAATCGGTTGCTGTTCCGTTATGGAATATCGAAATCAGAAGTATTGTGATTTGTCAGTATAATCGATTGTTTTAACATCTCAAAAATAACAGTCAAAAAGTATAAAATGGCATAAAATATCTAGCAATAATTATTCTCTAGTTATTTAGTAGTTATTAATTCTCCAAAACTCATAAATAACAACTCAAAGCCATTTTTATTCTCTCACAAAATTAGAACATAAAAACTTCACTGTTGCCATTAGCACTTTGAATCTCTTCTAAAATACATCAAAAACATAGACAATAATCAGGTAGCGGATCATCACCTGACAGTTGTTAATATTAGCATATAACTGGAAGAGCTATTTAGCAATATTGTCAGTTTTTATGCATTTTCTGTCTGTGATACCGTTTGTTAGATTTTTTAACAATATTAGAGCATCTCTGAAATATGCTGATTACTATAGAAGACACAATAAGCTTTTTCCCTTAAAATAGAAGGAAATTTTACCGCGACCTGATTTTTGATCAAACAGTCACACCGTGTGAATCGAAATGGGCAAATGTAGGTTAGTTAGCATAATGTTGGTTTTTATTTGATGAATTGATTCTCGTAATCGAGGATTTAGTCGACAGAAGCCTTATGCTTCATTTATTGTTGGGCCGACGAACTTATTTCTGTGTCGTAGTATGAAAACAGCAGACTGATTTTAACCTAGAAACAACTGTAGATTGATAATATCGCCAAAGTTCATGTTGGCGACAACTCGGGAAAGCAGTCGCCAACCCATGGTCCCTTACCGAGAAATATTAAATATCCTGTTCACTTTATTTGTCTTAATTTCTTAAGATTTTCAGGAATCAATTATTTAAACTGTGATTATTTTTTTCGAAAAATAAATAAGCTACTTTAGACAGAAAAAAGTTACAAATAGTATTGAAATTTTTATTAGTAGTAAAACAAAAAATATATCAACAGTTTTAATTGCAGTTAATTTTCATGTAATATCTAAAATAAATCTGTTTTGTAACTGACCCCCCCCTCCCAAATTTGGCTAGCTAACTACAAGGGTTCCGCAGTTAAAGTTTTGAAAAATATATCTTATCCTTGCAGAAAATATGCACCAATTAGATCGAACCAATCCTTTGATCTATGTCTCGAATGATTCATAAGAAATGTACACTGCAACAATCGAGGTACATTATACACTCTTCACATATGCAACCGACCGAATAAACTTCTCTACAAGTTCCAATAACATTACATGCAATATACCAATGAATACAAATATGAAATTAAGTTTCGGCATTATTTTTCAATTCCTACACTATTAGGTCACACTCTCTATATATTTATCTATTTATTTATCTTGGTGGAATTTTCAATCGTTAATAATCGTTAAAATACACTCAATTGATCTGAAATTTTAAGTACATAATTATTTTGGATGACAATACAGTAATTTAATTATAATTAATAAAAATTGATTGATTAAAACTAATTATTCAAAGAATTACAAATACAGCCACGTTGGCGACGTAGCGACCTTTTTGGCGACTTGGGCCAAAACTTGAAAAGGTTTTTTCTCACGTTTTGAAGCATTTAGTTGCACTGAAATTTTAAATACACGATTGTTTTGGATGACAATACGATATTAATATTAATATTTTTATTTTTATTAATTGTAACTATTTTATAAAAAGTAACTAAAATAAAAAATTTCTTTGTTGATCTAAGTAAGAATTGACTTTAAAATTTTTTTTTTTATGTTACTTGTTAAAAGGACGAAAAGGTACACTAGGGGGGAAAAAACCAACAATCGCCATAAGAAACCACATTTGTTGTTGGTTCAACAGCGGATGGACGAATGACGCGTGGACAAAGCCTCAAAGAGAGAGAGAGAAAAAACAGTAGCAGATTCGTGTGTCCGAGTTGATTCGAGTATAAATTATGATGACAGGCAAACTTTTTCCAGATAATGTGGTTACCAATTGAAGTGCGTGTTGTTATTTGGTATGAATGGGCACATGGGGCTAGTGTATCTGTCATTCATAAACGCTCACATACCTCGTATGGTGAAGATGTCATGTCTCGATAAATGATTGGTTGCTTGTGTTGCACGTTTAAAGAAGAAAGACAAACTGTGAAAGATGAAAGTAGAAAGGAGCATCCCTCCAAATGCACGAATGAAACAACATTGCCCCGTCGGATTTTTACCTGTTCCCTGCAATGAAAGTTGCACTCTCGGAACTTAACTTCCCAAGCAGATGCTCTGGTGGAACAGGCTGGGTGACAATTCCTTACACTGTAGGGCACAGAATTTTACCAGATAGTAGTTACGTACAATCACTTTCTTCAAACTGATTGCATGCCACGAGAAATGTCTCAACGTCGGTGGTGACTTAGTACAAGATGTGTAGTTCATGTTGTCACGGTGTAATTTTTCTGCAATAAAGTTTTCGTGAGAAAAAAAAATGAGGAAACTTCCTTTCGGAATGTCCTCTTGTATGCATTATAATAGAGTAAATGCCATATAAGAAAACATAAAAAATTATTTTATGAAATGAAAACAATTATGCTGCTAGAAAGATAAATATCTCGGAATAAATATGTGAAAAGATCAAATGTGCTATCTAGACCCATTTGTGAGATAATCTGGGTCAATGACATAAAAATTGATTTGTTAAGTAGTTATTTATATCCATGCTTTACACTGACGTAATTAATTGTGTTATTTCAGCACTCAATAATACTAGTTATGAATTATGGAGAAGAAAATATTACTTAACTTTTATTTCAGTCAGAAATTTTCGACCCAAAGCACCGTTATGTTTTTTTAATGTAGAAAAAGAACAATTAAAACTAAATTTAGAATCTGGCATAATTCATGACAATGATTACATGAGAAATTTAGTAATGTGAGGGAACTTCGATACTTTCTTGTAAAATTTTCAAATTTCTTCAATATTTTATCCTTTAAATGAAGTAAAAAAAACTTAATTCATTTCAGTACCATTCTTCTATATCGTATATACAGGAGACAAGCAATTCACTCACTCACACATCACGAGATCTTCGCTACTATAAGACCTACAGTTTTGAAATTTGACTGGAATATTTCTTTTAATGAGAAGAGATCTGATAAGAACGGGTTTTTTCAATTCCTACTATTAGCTCACTCTCTCTCTCTCTCTCTCTATATATATATATATATATATATATTTATATATCTTGGTGGAATTTTCAATCATTAATAAAATACATTTTAAAGCCCTCAATTGAACTGAAATTTTATATACATGATTATTTTGGATGAAAATACAGTTATTTAATTACAATAAAAAATTAATTGATTAAAACTAATTATTTAAATAATTACAAATACAGCCACATTGGCATCATTTTTGGCGACTTGTGTCAAAACTTGAAAAGGTTTTTACTCACGTTTTAAAGCATTCAGTTGAACTGAAATTTTATATACACGATTGTTTTGGATTCCAAAACGATACTTTAATGATAATTAACAAAAATTAATTACCACTTAATCTTGTGATTTTGTCATACGTATATACATATTTATATTAATGTAACCATTTAATAAATATTAGCTAAAATAAAATTTTTCTTTGATCTAAGTAGGAATTGACTTAAAATTTTTTTTATATTCTTTGTTCAAAAATCGACTCCCAAGGTGGTTGCGGGGGCATTTGTAGACAAAAATTCCCATTTTTGATTTATAAGACCAACAGACTTGAAATCTGGTAAGCATATTTCTTTTGTTAAGTGGAGATTCGCAAATAGCAGGTTTTCAGGAAATTTTCCAAGGGAGATTGCAGGGGAAAGGAGTTTATTGACAAAAATTTCTCGTTTTTGAACTATTACACTAGAAAAACATGTTTCTTCTGTCGAAAGAAGGACATGTTTTATAAAAAAGAGACTCCCACACACATGAAGGCTTGTGTGGGCGTTATAGACAAACATTCTTGTTTTTGAAATATAAGATACAGACTTTAAATTTGGCAAACGTATTTCTTCTGTTGAATAGAGACATCTAAGAACGGATTTTGCGGAAATCGACTCCTAAGAGGGTTTGCGGAAAATTACAAGAGCGTTATAAATAAAAGAAATTCCTGTTTTTGAACAATTAAATTTAAAAACTTGGAATTAGAATTTCGAAAGCATATTTATTTTAATGAATAGAGATCCCCTCATAATGATGAAAGGTGCTACAGGACGTAAATGATAAACATACTTCTGTTTTGGAAATTCGAACTCTCTGTCCTTTTTATATCAAGAGTGGAGTTCTATAAGAATATTAATACAATCGAAGGCTTAATGCAAAAATTTACATAAGAATAACGTACAAGGAGTTTATAGCTTTAAAATGTCAGGAAATACTCAATGAATTAGGCGGGTAATTTATAGTTCATTTATATAAACAATTAATTATGATTATATCACTTACAGCATCTAATTAAAATGAGTTATTGCAAAAGTAGCTTAAAACTACAGACATAAATATTCAAAGCAACTTTTCATGTTAGAAAAACATTATGAAAGTTTTATTTAATGAAACTGAATGTTGAATTAAGAATACATTTTCAAAGAAAAACAGTTGTCAAATATAAAATCTACAATTTTTTTATTTCTTTTATTTACATGTTTATAAAGGATTATTTAAAAATAGAATTCAAAGCTTATATTACAAACAAAATAATCATTTGATTTTCAAATTTAATTAATGAATATATTGAATTTCTTTAGCAATACAACCTTTAAAGCGACCTTGGAGAAGTTTCCGAATTTGAAAACACTATCTGTCAGTTACCAATGCATATCAGGAGATATTTTAAAGATTCTTTGCTCATACCAGACTTCAGAATTGAAATATTTGACAATTATTTGCGATTCTAGGGAAAATTTGCTGCACAGAATTCATCCCAATAATTGGTCACAGCTTCGACGAAAATACCCTAACATTAAAATAAGCTTTCGAATTGGTAAGAGACAATTATATTTTTACTTTCTTTTTAATAACACAGATGTACAGCGTTAAAACTTCTCTACTACTAACACTTATCAAAACATATTTGATGTGAAATTTTTAGACTTTGTTGAATTAAATGACAATTGACTAAATGTGCTTAACACATTTATTCATTCTTATGTATGATTCATAAATTCCTTTCATTCAGCACTCTCAAAAATTAAAGGGCAATTAAACGTAGTCATAACGGCCATGACTTTAAGAAAAAGTTACAGAATTAATGTAGAAAGTTTCTGAAGTTATATTTAGAAAATTGTTTCAACTTGTAAAATATTCAATTCTTTTTGTGAATTTCTTTCTCTTTTAAATTTTAATTGATTATTTAGATTATACAGTAGTTATAGATATTATTTAGGTTGAAAATTCTCTTTTACATTATTTTTTATCGTCTGTGTGCTTTAATTCAATAATTCACTTAATTCTAATTTATGTGAGTACTTAATTTATTTGTTAATACATAATCGTTTGTTGTTAAAGTTATGTAGCTTAAGTTGGCATCTTTTGTAATTATTCCAAATATGTTAGCTCATACGGAGAAAAGAATTATTAAGTGTTATCAACGCTGGTTGAGCTTAATTGCGTATTTAAGTCTTGTATTTTTTTGTGGTATTATCATTCATGTGAAGATTTCTTTGATCCTTTAGTGATTATAAGAATAAAAAGCTTCTGTGAGGGATAAGCTATTATTATATATTTGACACACTATTTATGAACATAATTGTTCGCAAATCGTTTTATTTCTGTATGTGAATTCGTGAAATGAAATTATTATTGGAGTGAAATAATACTTCTCTTGGGTTCCAATAGCTCTGATCAGGAAACAACAACATGCTGTTCTTTTTCCAAACTTCAAATATTTTTTTTCGTACTGCAACAAAAAGTGCTTTCTTATTATATGCTAATCACAATCTGCGGGCAACTGTTGATGGCGAGGTTTGACAGCAGTTCTTGACCATAACCCTCTCTTAACTAAGCATTATGGAATGACGGAACGTATATAGATGGCGGACTATTGTCCAATTTCGGGCTTATCGTAAAATCTGTTGATTCTATTTTGCTTCCATGTAAATTTGCCAGCAGAACTTTATTTCTTCCTGCCTTCTAAATGTTGCAGTAACCTTTTATCTCTGTACTTTTGCACAATCTTGTCTGGCTAGCTCAAGTTGCAATACATTACTTTATATGACTAAGCTGCTTTTCAGAATACCACTCATTCAAATTTTTGCAATTACTTACTAAGTCTTTGAATGCGTCGAACCTATTGTAGGAAATAGAGCCTCCAGGGCAATATGACAGCAATGAAGATGAGAATTATTCCAGTCTAAAATTATTAGTTGTTTAGACATTTAAAATTCTGTCAAAATATGTCCGAAGCCCGAAAAATTTATCTTAACTGGTGGCTAAAATTTCAGCAGATACAAAATTTTCGATATGATAGACATTATTTTTAGGAATGTTCCTTTTTTTTAAATAAAATACATAGATAAAGAACGATAAGAAGTATCATAAGTGAAAGTCATAATGTAGGGGTAAACACACACACATAAAAACTAGTACATGAACAACAAAAATATTGTTCACAAAATTACCTCGAAAAGTTACTACAAACAAGTAGATCTAAATAACTATGGGTACTTCTCCGTTTGGGGGGGCGGCCGGAAAAAGGCAACAAAAAAATCGGCGATCACTTGTATAAAAAAAACTTTTTTAATTCAACATTGGAAGCAGTTAAGAATTTCATGCCTCCTTAACTAAATAATAATATTGGAATTCAATCTGGAACTGAGATAATTACCTCATTTTGTGTTTGCTGTTTTATTTGGCAAAGTAACATTTTAACCAACGGCCCCCGAAACGGAAAAAGTATTTAATTATGTTTTAGTATACAAATGCATTAAAATATTTTGTTTTATACAGTTGAAATTGCAACGCTAGAGAAGTTTCAGACCATTCTCCCGCCCACCACACAGATTTCTAGTTTCAATTACAGATGTGGGTTGAGTCTTCAGTCTGAGGAAAACCTGAGAAGACATGCCGTGTCAATAATTCAATATCTTAACTCCACTTTTTCCGCTTTTCTGAGTAAGGAATTTTTTTATTCTTATCATTTTGAAAAAGGAAATAGCATTTTAGTTTCGCTACGGCAGGATGTGTATTTAACAATTCTAAAGTGTTTGTTGCGGTAAAAGAAAGTGATAGTAAACAGGGTTTTTTTCTGACAAGAAACAACTTGTCAACAACTTGTTTTTAATTCAATATCGATGAAAAAAACAACAACTTAATTTTAAGTGATGAAGTTTATTTTGCCAGAAATTATTTTTTAGATATATATGTTAATTCTTTTATTTCCCTTTCAAAAAAATTATTTTTAATTATTTGATTAAAAAAAATCAGAATTAAGAAATTAAAAACAACTTTTACAATGAAAGTATTTATAATACGAGTAGTTCATGCTATTTAAGCATCAATTTTATTGTTTGGTAGACAATATGCGAATTTTCTTTTCCACGGAAGTTTGGAAGTAATATTTTTTTTTATATTTAATTCCTAATTTGTTCAACTTTTATTTAGAAGATTAAAAAATACCGTTGTACATGTAACAGAAGTGAGGACCCTTTTCAAAACTTTATTAAAATTTTGAGGTTAATTTGATTCATAAAGTATTTACTTTGAACAAATATTTGCTTGGTATGTCATGAAATAAAATAATACTAAAAGAAAATAATAATTTTTAGACAACGAATCAATATAAAAATATTTTTTATAACTAGGAAATTTTTAGTTATCATGTAATATGTTTCACTTCTGTGAATCTAATCATGCTATATTTTCAAAGTTATTACACGCATTTTTAATTTTTGAATTTCTTTTTGCTTTTTTAAGTGATATTAAAATAGCTTGTCAAAAAAAAATCAGAAGGCTCAAAACAGGAGGCAAAAATAAAACGAGACATTTTTTTGCCTCTATAATGAAATATTAAAATATTTCATCAATCTATATGTTTTTGTAACAACCATTATATCCAAAATGAATTAAGCCATATCATCCTAATTTATCAAATCGTATTTATATTTACATTCAAATTAATCATTTTTAACTAACCATCTTTACTTATTTAAAGCCAAGCGTAAGTGAAATTTTCAGCAAATTTTTTAAAAAAATATTTTATGCCAAATTTAATCAATTCCCTTAGTAGAACGTTAAAGATTAAACTAAAAATGGTGAACATTCGGGATTGGATTCGATGAAGTCTTCTTTAGTGTCACAATTATTTATTAATTTTATGTTAAATTACGCAAAGACAACACACAAATCATTGGAACAAAAATAATGGGCAAGGAATATGGACGGTTTTTCATAGAGACCAAATTCTTCCTTCATTTGGTCTTTACTAAAAAGTGGCCGCTAGAGAGAGCTTCTACTGCTTGGTATAGTCAGATATAGTTATTATTGCAAAAGCAGTTTTATGTTTTATACCAAAAAATTTGATGCATGTGAAAAAACCTGTCGAATATTTCCACCCAAACAGGAAAACGCGATAAAGTTATTCGACAGTCAGCCAATAATATATCCTGGCAATGTATTTAGCTTGGCGAACGTTTGGCAGTAATTGAGACGAATTTCATGATCGATGAGATTTTACACATATACCAAAATCCCTTGTGTGATTGTTTATGAAGTTGACTTTCTAAAGAGTTTAATAACAATTATAAGGAGCCTTAACATTAAATTATTTTTAAATATTAATTCTATATTTTCCCAAATCTTGAAATTTCAGATGAAATACATCTAGAGTTCGGATTCGTCAACATACCTCATCTGGAAGGAGCCGTTCATGATTTAGTCAGAAGTTGCAAATGGCTTCAAGTTTTCACGCTTTCTGGAGTCTTAAAAGCAGATCTCGCCATTAAAGTGTCTGAAATAGCTCTCCAAGAAGAATCAGGTGACATTCATTAATACAGAAAAGACTAAATAAAGTACCGCTAAATTTTAAACTATATAGAGTGATTCGCTACCAGACCAACAAATTGGTAGGGTGTGCAAGGGAACTCAGAATCACATAGGAATGCAGGGTCGCAAATGCTGTAGTTGCGAGCTATGATGCAAAAAGCAGAGAAAAAAGAACAGAAATAAATAGCAACACATTAAAGGGACAGAAAACATTTTATTAAAAGGTTGTACTACAATAGGTGCTCGAAATTATGGCTTGAAATCGTCTGGTAGGCCTGACAGAGACTCTGCATTGAATTCGTTACTTTTTGGAGGATTCTTAGCATGTCACTATCCACTTGTTAGCTACAGATATACGAAGCGTTTCCTTGAACTGAAGGAACAGACGTCTCGTACACGAGACTCTTTATATAAACCTAGAAGTTCATACACTTTCGAACACCGGTTGTAGTACAACCTCTCAATAAAATGTTTTTTCTCTCATTAATTCATTGATGCTTTAGATACATCTCTTCCGTCATTGTTTTTTTTTTTCATCAAGTACATTTTTTATTCTTTCATGAATAATTATCTTATTAATTATTTTTTTATTTTAAGAAAATTGTGCAAAAAAATATATATATATAAAAAAATCCGATGTTATTGATGCAATACAACTAAATATACTCTGAATTTATTAATAATGAATCATCGACAGAAATCAATAGATCATAGATATATATCAACATTATTTAATAAATTATTGAAATTACTAAGACTATATCCACCTTAGTTATTATCAAATTATATTTGTATAAAGACTCAAAATTGTGGCTGGGTTTGCTATCTCTCTAATCTCTCCAACTGTAGTTACTATACATTGCATCATGTTACGGACGTTGTGCCAAATGGTTTTCCATTCGACAAAAATGACTCATTCTAAACATTGATTTATTATGAAATATAATAATATTTCTTACTTTAAATAAATTTCTTTAATATTGTTGGGAATATTAAAGAAAAGGAAGGAAAGAAATCAAAGGAATCAATATTTTTTTATAACTGCATTTCAAAACCATCTCCAACATGATTTTACATCTTTCAGAACATACTTTTGAGGGGGGAATTCTAAGCCTTTCCTGATCACATTGTGAGGGTTTACCCCCTCTCTCTTACTCACCTAGATGTGTGAAAGGAAGGGGAGGAATACCAGACATGTTCAAAATCAACTTATTTATTGATCAACCACATTTACAATACTGATTCACTTATATTGAAGAAGAGAATGTCTCAATATGAACAATACAATTTGTGATAGCCCCCTGGTTGTGGGAACCATCTCTTCATCTATTGGACCTAGATTTGTGGGAGGTAATGATTGATGACCCAAGCTAGCCATAATAAAAAAACCAATTTATTATTATCCAATTATATTGATCAAAGACAGTCTTACTCTAATAAAGACATCAGGAGTGAAATATCGTAACCCTATATCTTATGTGAATAAGCTCCTGGAATTCTAAATGCTTAACTCTAAAAAAAGTTATCCTATGAATCTCAATCTTCCTTACTTTATTTGAATAGCTAAAGCCCATTCTATAATTACACGTCTAAGTCTAGATCCTTACCATAAGCTCACGGTGTTCAGCATTCCAGCTTCCTTTTCCTCTTTCTTCCTCTACGATTACTAAGCCTCCACTATATATCTACTAACTAATCTGAATATCAAGGTTTCTTCTTGAGAGGGCTGGCTGGGAAATAACTCAATGCTGGCCCCAAAGATTCCCCAAGAGGATTAGTAGGAAAAACTCGGTAAAGCCCCATCACGAAGTGGAACAAGAACGAGATGCACGAAATATACGAAACCTATGAATATCGACCACTTTAATTTAGGATCAATTTAATTATCCCAATTAGCTTATCATTGCTTTAAGTTTAGTGACCAATCGTCACTTTAAATCTTCATCTATTTAATATTTGAAGTATTCAATAATTTGTTGTGATATCTGATCAGTAGCAATCTCACCTGACTCCTGTCTTTCTTTCTCTCCTTCTCCTCGTGCTAGTTAGAAAACCCTGACTCTATATAGTAGATTTAATTTGAGTATCACGGTTTCTTCTTCAGAAGGGTTGGTTTTGATTAAACGCGAATGATATCCCAAAGATTTTCCCAAGAAGATTAGTGGAAGGTACGCGAATAGATCCTTCACAACATAGAAAGTTAATAGTACTAAAAGCAATATTTTATAGATACGGCTGTAAGGCGAACGATTAAAATATATTGTTAATTCTTTGGGATATTTCTGCTCATTTCATTTAGTGGTAATTAATTTATTCCAAAATGACCGTTTCGTTATCCGCTATAGGTCTGATTCCTATGATTATTCATTAAAATGCCCTCTACTTCACATTATGTACTTTTTGATGATTTATCTATTTAAATTTTTAATAAAACGTCTACTTTTCTTTCTC
This sequence comes from Trichonephila inaurata madagascariensis, assembly GCA_019973955.1. Classification (NCBI taxonomy): domain Eukaryota; kingdom Metazoa; phylum Arthropoda; class Arachnida; order Araneae; family Nephilidae; genus Trichonephila; species Trichonephila inaurata. The sequence goes on from BMAV01003460.1 coordinate 176,167, forward strand.
TCTTTTTTAGAACTTAAGGACATTTTCTTAATGTTCTACTTCACAAGAATTGAATCAATGGAAGAAATGCGTCGACTTCATGAGTATCAAAGGTTGATGAAAGAAAAAAGAATAAATTTTCAATTCAATTTGTTAAATCTTCATTTATCCCAATAAAGTTTTACATACTAGAAGATTTTTTTTTTGAAACTCAGAGAGAGAAAGTGTTTATATTATACTACATTGTTTGTGACACGAAAAAGCAAAATGTGTCCCAAAATTCTTTAATCTATAATGTGCCTGAACTACATTGTTTATGACACGAAATAGAAAAATTTGCTCATTTATTGTTTGTAATGTGATAAAGTTGATAAAAAATATCTTTTTTCTAGAAAATGTTCGCTTAATCTTAAAACAGAATTTCGAAAAATAGAAATAATAAATTGTAGAAGGGGTTCCTATAATGCAAAAATATGGACGAAATTTTCTTCAGAAAAAAGAACACCACAATACTCTGTGAGTAAATGATTGCAATAAAAATTAAGTATGAAATGATGAATTCAATATAAAGGAAGGCAATTTAAAAACAAATAATTATTTTATCAATATAAATATAATTATTTCAAGTTTCATAAATATTTCACTTTTAAAAATTATAACATTTAGCAACTTGAGTATTTTAGCATAATAAATACAGTCTAATCTCCACATAACAAACCTCTATATTGGGAATTTTTCTATCTATCGAACTTTTCTTGGAACCAAGAACATTTCACGATTTTCTTCGTAAAATAACCTTCCAATAGCGAATTGAATTTTCTATATAACGAAACTTTTTCTTGTGATTCAATTATTTTCCCTCTATGTTTTAAGTACTTCTGAACATTTCAAGTTATTCTCTCTTTTAACACATTTTATGATGGTTATAAAGGGAGTTTTGGTGCTTTGCAAAGATGTGAGGCTCACACATACACACATTATAAAATAAAGCATTTTTCAATAAAAAAGAATCCAAACAAAATTAACAGATTTTATGAGTAACTAGCTGCATGGCCTAGCGTTGCACGGGCTTTCTCTACTTTTATAAATTTTCCCTTTCCTTCACAAAATCAGCATTTCTAATACTCTTTTTCAAAGTGACTTCCAACCCTACCCCCCTCCTCCGCCTAGCCTGGCGTTGCTCGGGCTTTTACCGAGTTTATAACTTAAAATTCCCTGTTTCGAAATTTTTTCGCTTCTTTTCTTTATCGTTGCACGAAAATTTTTAAATGCATAACATGTTGTCAAGGAAATTCTCTTTTTCCTTCTCGCTATCAGAGCTCTCGAGTAAGAGAACAGTGGTACTTTAATATTCACTCACTATACCATTTTAAAAAATAGTTGTATGTTGAATACAGTAGAAATTTTTATAATTACAAAATCGAAATCGGGTCTAACAATTAGTAATGAAGCGCGTTAAACTATCACGCCGGGAAATCGTCGGGAAAAAGAAGTGAAAACACTTTCAAAATAAAAGGAAGAGTTATTCCTAATGTTAAAATGCTTTATGCTTTATTTGTTAAAGTTTTAATTTTTTTTCGGGCTTCATTTTTAAGTTAATGCCTTCAAACTTCATATATCGATGACAAACAACGGTAATTTTTAAACAAAAAATCTAACAAAGATAATGCTTAAATATTTCTCGCAAAAAGGAAAAAAAACGAAAAACACAACTTTTTTTAAAAAAAAACCCGTAATTTTTATAAGTAATTATTTCAATCTTTGTACAGATTAGGGATAATATCGCTCTACGCACAGAAAAAAAGTTTCGTGAGATTATTTTTATAAATAAAGAAGTTATTAAGTGTTTAAATAAAATTTTGAGTATTTTTTGAAAAATCTTAAAAAAAAAATACAGTTTTTGACATTTAATTTTTTAAAATGACTGATTTTAAAAGAGAAAAGCATGAACTTTTTTAGTGTAAAATATTTTTTCATTAGCGTGATAGAAAATTCAAGCGGAACGATTTAGAAATCATTTTAATAAAAACGTATCGATTTTGACTCATTTTAAAAAAATCGTAAAAAATAGAAAATATAATTTTTTTGTAAAATACATTATACCGTATTGTGGCGAAGTAAATGATCTTTCCGATTCTCTAATTATTTTTTGTCTGAGTCTCATGAAAAAAAATTAGATCGCGTTTCAAAAACGTCTGAAAAAAAAAGTTCTGAGATTTTGAACTTGTCCCCTGGCGGTGAAAAAAGGCACTAATTATGCGTTTTAAGGTTTTTAATTAATATCTTTTTAACTAATTGGAATATCGGAATATAAATGGTCAAATCGGATTCCTCGGATCATTCCCGTTTCTTTTTTTTTTTTTTTTTTTTTGGTACCTTTGGCGAGTTTCTGCGTTGTGCGGTTTGTGAGAAGATAGGGACGCATAGATAGATAGATAGATACGTTTGTTTACCTACGAATTTTAATAGTGTAGATTAAATTTAACGACGTTTGGGGCAATGTATGTTTAGAATCTCTAATTATAAAATAATGTATGTTTAAAATTACTTGTATATTTTAAATTAGGAACTGTCCTTAAAATTCATTAATTTTAATTTAAAATTATTTTCTTCATGTTGAAAATGCAGCATACTCTTCGATATTCTCTCTTTTTTGTTTTCCTTGCAGTTTTTCTTTCTTTTCTTTTTTTTATGGTTAAGATATGTAAAACACAATAATGTTAATTTACAAAAAGATGTAAATAATTATTTTTTTTAATATATAGTGTATGAATTTAAAATTTCTTTTATGTGGTATATAAAGTATATTAAAAGATGAAGTTCTATATAACGAATTTTTCATATAACTAACTCTTTTTTAGGATTTAGCGGCTTCGTTAAATAGAGGTCCAACTGTATTTTCAAAATCAAAATTTCTTTATTATCCCTGGCCTTTCAAAGGTAATTAAATGTGAAGTTATTCTATGCTTCTTCTTGTAATGAGTAAAGGAAATATATCTTTGTTTGTAGGTAAAGTATATTGATACAAATAAAGGATTGTACATGACGTAACATCAAAAACAAAGTTTAAAATGAAGTAAAATAATAAAGTAGAGGTAAAAAAACTGCAGGCAATTTTTATGACATGAATACTCTAATGCGGAAATCGACAATACTATTCCCACTGTGATCAATTATAATTTAGGATATAACTGATATTCCCCACTTTATTAAGAAATTATTTATATTCATAAGGAAATTAATTAAAA
>BMAV01003460.1:186905-220530 GCA_019973955.1 Trichonephila inaurata madagascariensis
TAAGATGGAAAACAGTGAGTACTTTCTGTAGCTTATTGGCTTATGCTACAAATCTTTCTCTGGGAGCATGTAAACAACGACCAATCGAATACCAGTTTCTCACAATAGATGAAGGATCAGGTGACACCAATGATTAAGAAGGAAAACACTGGGTGCCTTCTAAGACTTATTGGCTAATGCGTACCATGTAAGAGTATTATCCTGCTGATAGAGAGAACTGCATGAACTTTGAAAGAGCATATAGCTACCGGCCACAGCCTGTCATCCACATATCATTGAGACCATTGTAATGTCACCAATACAAACTAGCCATATACAACTATCGAAAGCAGTGGCGACTTCATACAACAATATCACCTTATGACATGCAACATTGTATGTCTTTCTACATTTTTGATTGGTTTGAATCGATTACACGTTGACTTGTCTCGTGCGGGGCGACCCTCATTGCTAAGACAGAAATGTGACTTCTTTGAAAATTTACCTCTGTCCCATTTCATTGTGCACGTAAGTTAAGCTCGACACCATTATATACAGAATTGTTAGTAGTGTTGGTTTAATGGCTAGCAGTGTTTTTAACGGGTACTATGACTGCAAGCTGTTGACTGTCAATTAGCGTATAGTTCTAATTGACGTTGGTTCCGATTAACATCCAGGACTTTCTGCATATACTGCAACAGGTAGGCGTAAAAGATATGTTAGGTTTTCAATATCCTTCAAAAGATGCGTCGGTTCACGCATGCTGATATCCCTTCTACCTCAAAGCATTCCCCAAATGGGGCGTATTCTTTTCTTCCAGTCACCTTCGGCATATCCAGCACATATGAACGTGTATAGATGGCAGTGCGCTGAGATAGGACGGACAAACCAAACTACTTTCTGAGTATTTTCACAAAACACCTCTAGAACTTGCCTTCTTGAAGTGCCTCCGTTGGCAAGGATCTTGCATTTATGCTATTCATGTTACTTTAGAACAAATAAACAGTTCCATTAAAGGGCTTCCCTCTCCAACAATGTATTGTAATAATGCGGAAAGCACAGTATTCATAGAGTACGTGGCAGTTATGCATTTCAGATCATTTAATTTACTCAGTAAAGTGCATCAAAGGTGGGATTTGCGCCTTTTCTAACTATTTTCTATTCTTTCTTGGTATTACCTTTTCACTTTTATGCAGTATATAAACTTCAAATAAATCTGAATATTTCTTTAATTTAACTAGTGTCTCTTTAGATACCTGAATTAACGGTATTAGAAATCTGATTATCTTAAATTTAACAAATAACAGAATGCTCCAAGATAATCATCGATCCCTTAACAAACAGATTCAATCAACTATAGTTATGGAGCTTTATTCTTAATTTATATAGATTGTCATGTAAAGAAACCTTGCGCTGAAGTAAGATCCAATGCCTGCCATTAGAAATACAAGTTTTGAATTTGGTATTATATGAGTTATATCATGAAATAAAATCATGATTCCATCATTGATCAAAATGTAGTATGCGATTATTTTCACTCGGCAAATAGAACTTTACTTTAAACTCCTCACATGGTGTAGACCAGAGTGGTCTTCGTTATCTTATCGTAGCTTAAATTGTGAGGTCAACTCCAAGGAACTTTGGGTAGCGTTAGAAAGATATTAATGCTCCCATGAACTTATCGTCCTTGAAATTCTATTTCTATGCAGATTAAGAAAAACATGCTGTTTAATCTGTAGTACAAAGTCATTCCTGGTACTCTACGTAGCTTCTTCTAATGTTTTGGCAGTGTAAAGGTCCCATAACTGCAATCTCTTTAATTTTATGTCCTCTCCCAGTTTACTCAAAAAGAACATAAAATACTCATGAATTTTGGGAGAGTGTGAGTACATGAGAGTATACTTAATGAATCTTCTAAGCCATCCAAACTATTAGATTTTAAATACAACCTCTGATAATAAAGTTCGGAGAATTAAGTCAGATTTGGCAACACTGGTGAAACAGAACGCTGCACATGCGTAGTGGCAGGTGTTGACCATATGTCCCCTTCCCTCGTTGTTGAGTTGAGCACCGTTTGTGTTCCATGTAAGACTTGTTTTACTGAGTGCTTCTTTTGTGCATTGGTTCTAAATTGAGAACAGGAAAATGAACGAACAAAAGATCAATTTAAAGTTTTGTTTTAAGCTTGGCAAGACACTGAAAGAAACTTATGCGATGCTGGTACGTGTTTATGAAGATCAAACACTGTCCATGGAATGTGTGTACGAGTGGTTCGCCCGTTTTCGAGAAGGCCGGGACAGTGTTTCTGACAAACCCGTAGCGTTAGACCGGCAATCTCCGTCAGTGACGAAAACATTGAGAATGTGAGTGTCATCTTTTTTTTGATAGTCAAGTCATCATACACAAAGAATTTCTACTTGACGGAACGACGATGAATGCTGCAAGGTACATAGAAGTTTTGACTAGTTTCATGAAACATTTACGCAGGGCACGACCCCAGTACGCACATCAAGATGCATGTTTTTTTGTTCATGACAATGCTCGCCCTCACACTGCCAATATCGTCAAACATTTCCTAGCAAAAAAGAGGATGGAGGAAATTGAACATCCTCCATACTCGCCAGATCTCAATCCTTCAGATTTCTTCCTATTCCCATGACTCAAACTCGTTTTGAAAGGAAAGAAATTTGATGATATTCCTAAAATCCAACGAAACGTGACGAGGCTTTTGAACTCCATCCCAAATGAAGATCTCTTGCAAAGTTTTCAGGATATGCATAGCAGATCTAAGCGGTGCATAGTTATGGAAGATGATTATTTCGAAGAATAGTAAGGTAACTTTCATTAATATTTCATTTACGTTAATGCTACAGGGTTATTCACCGAACTTTATTGTCCGAGGTTGTACAAATAATGTGCCTTATTATAGAATTTTTTTTAAAATTAATAAATAGTAATATTCATTTGTAAAGTTCTGAACTGATTTGAGTGGAGAAATTAACTATGACGAGATAATGATCTCCTCTAATAATTTTAGCTAAATATTAATTTTTTTTTTGTTTTGTTATATCAAACTCATCACGAAAAATACAATCACTATCTATACTTTTATCAGTTTTTGCACTTATTCCAGTGAGATATCTGAGACGAAAATGTATTTCAACGTCAGCTTTTTCACCGATAATCAATTCCCAGCCAACCAACGTGTTTCATAGAACTCCTCTTTTGCAGTAACAAAGGTAAAAATTATGTTAATTTTCTTATATTCATACATAAAATGTTATTACATATTGATAACAAATATGCATGATATTTTATCTTGCATGATTTTATTTATTTATTCTGAAAAAAGTATTTTAGTGATTATTTTGTTTATGAAGCTTGAATTGGGGAAACATTTTCAAACTTTAGAGATGTTTTATGCAATGTTACTAATTACATATTCATCATATATCTATATTTGTATCTACATCTAAATCTATATTAACACCGTAAATTTAATGCTAAGAGACAGATTAGAAAATAGCAAGACTGTACTGATTCAAGTAAAATAGTTACAGTAATACTGGAACTAAAATACTAAGCTAAGGACTAAGGTTTGAGGTTTTAATCTAATTTCAACGTGTCATGTTTCCCTTTTATTTCCATATGACTGCACTGAAATAAAATTCGAAAAGAGAATGCCGTCAAAAACAGTACTAAAATTAATTTGTAAAAATTCCTAAAATTCTATAATGCTAAAAGAACACCAAAAAACAGTGCTAGTGCAGAAAAATACAAGAGAACAAAATCCAGATTAAATTAAAAATAAAATAAGTGAAAAATATAAGAAAACGAGAGTAAAAAAAATTGATATTAAAGTAATAATAAAAAAGCAAATAATACTAATAAATTAATAAAAAATAGAATTTAAACTTTTAAGATATCAAAGCTATTAATAACTGTTTAACTGTTTCAATGTTCAACAATGTTATACATACATATATATATATATATAATATATAGTGTGTGTGTAAAATATCCTTCTTTGGCGTATTAGAGATATATGTTAATAAAAGCTTTTTTTAAACTTGGATTGAAAATTAAACTTAATTTTGTGATGGATTTAAAAACAAAAAAGAAAAGAACAATTATTTGAAAAGTCGAAAGGAAAAGAAAAGAAAAAAAATTAAAAATAGAATAACCAATAAATCAATTCAAAGTTATTCATAAAAAAAGGATACCCGAAATAAAATATTAAAACAAAAAGAATTTTTTTTTAAAATCAATCCCCGTATGTTTGATAGATAAAAATTATTCTTTAATTGTTTAATGATTGCAAAAAGAAATTAATCTAAAATAAAATTTGGTTGATAACAATACCAGATATATTTGTAATGCCGATATGGGTAAGCTGAGATATGGGAAGGCGGGGCCATGTCACATGAATTTGTCATGTGACCTCAGTTCAAAATTATAAGACGTACTGGCCATGGTGAGCGGATGTAACGGCTCGAAATAAGCATCCAAAAAACATTGATTAAACGATTTGTTGGGATAATAACCTCATAACTCAGTCAAACAATTTGTGAACAACAAAAGCATTACATAACAAGATATTTAGTAATAATAAAACAACTTATAAACAACAAAAAAGATTTTATATTAAGATAAAATCTATAGTAAGTATGATAATCAATCATGAAATTTGTGAATAAGAAAGAAAAACTTTTTAACAAAATGTTCAATAATAATCTAGTTTAATCATCAAATAAGATCTTTATAATTTTTATTTTAATGCTTTATGGAATTTTTTTACCGTTTTAAATTGGAGAAAAATATAAATCGTTACAAAATTAATAAAATTAACAAAAATTGCCCTCATTTAAACAATAAATAGTAATAAATTACATTAAATAATGTTTTTGCTTTTCTACTGATATGAAGTTAGTATTGTACAAATTTGAACCAAATAAATATGTCATTTCTATTTCATTCGGTTAATGAACATGATTTGTTAGCAGTTCAAATTTTTTCTACCAATGGGCTACAATTTGACAGTTGAGCCTTTGCAGACGTAGCAAGTCCTGAAGGGTGAGAGCCATTTTATTAGTGGTGCCATCTAGTGGCGGTCTTCGCTACTCAATGTGTGACACTTTAATTTATTCAATTCAACACTTTAAATTTTCGTCAAATAAATTTCTTATTTCCTTTGATAATAAGTGTTTGTTTTGAATTCTTATCTTTTATTTTTTAAATATCTTATTGTACTTTAGCTCTTTTAATTTGAGTTTTATACTGTTTTTAGTTTTAATTGTAACCTCATAACTTTGTACCTTTAAATTGTTTGATTTTTAAATTTTGTTTATCATGATATTGATGTTTTTAATCAGAAGCTAGGAAATATACAGCTTATTGTGATTATTGTTAAATCAAGTCCAACAACTGGATTTTTATAACTTGTTCTTGTCTTATGAAATAATTTATAAAAGGAAGGTAAAAAAGAAACAAACCAATCAATGATACATTGATATACAGCAGTGCTTCTCAAACTTTCAATACTTGCGACCCAATATTCAATCATAATTTTCATCGCGCTCCCCTCCATATAGTAACAGTTTATTGAATTCGATAACACGATACTTTGATGTTAAAGCTATAATACGAGTTTAACCTATCTGCCACTAGCGTATATATACGCCTCACTGAGCTCTCATCATCGTCTCTCTGCATAAATTATCCCGGACGTATATATACGTCTTTCCACGAAATACGATCTTTTCAGTTCCCTGGTATCCATAAAATTATTCTGAAGGCTTTAGAATACAAGGATTTACTTATTTCAGAGGATTTTCTTATTTATTCACCTTCTCGCTTCCCCTCCCCCTTAAATACATCACATACTCGTGTATACATGCAAAACGGTGGCATTGTGGAGCGAATCTTGTAACATTTAATCCGCAGTTAAGGGATTATAAACCGTACAAATTATCAAGATAGATGTTAATTGTTGCATATAAATTTATATATGACAAGCCCTGTTAATTATTAAACTTGTTCTTAACTTAGTAATGTTATATATATATAAATTAATCTTAAAATACATTGTGGGCAGTACTGATACATTTATAAGTGTATTCTTATTTATTTTTCATCAATTATTTTTCATTATGTCAGAAAGTTTTTTTAAATGTTTACTTTAAATAAATTAATAATTTTTTAATAATCTTTTGTTTTCGATTTTTCAATATGCTCGCGCCCCCTCCTAGGGTTATCACGCCTCCGTAGGGGGCGCGTCCCACAGTTTGAGAAGCACTGATATGCAGAATAAAAGACGCACCGCTAAAACATCAGGATTGTTAAAGAAGAAATACTACAGTTATTTCTTAAGACATCTATAGACCAATAAATAAAGATTAATGTTCTTAACAAAAAGTTTCTATTACCAGGAGAGTCAAGTACACAATCCCTTTTTACTTCTCCCCACAGTCACTATTAACATTGAGACACTTGTCGTACTAGTAGAAAACTTTTCGGACACCTACACATAAGTTTGTCTCCAATGTGCTGAGATAAGCTTCTAATGTGTCTTTCTGCGTTGGTTCGGAAGCGCTGTCCTTCTATATTATCTTCATCTCGCCAAAGAGGTGAATAGTGTACCATATCTGTGCTGTATACTGGATGATGGAATCATTGAACCCCATTGAGTTGTGTAAGAAGTTGTTTGATTACTACAGCATTATGTGGTTGTACTTTAACATAGTTCAAATTTATTCCAGAAGACAGCATTTATCTTCATTTGCTCTGAATGGCATTCTATTGTCGACAATACATGTTAGCATTTATCTCTTTCTTGTGACAGACAGTCCAGCACTTGTCTGTCCCGACTTGCCTGTGGGCACTTAAAAAGTCTCACTTTTTCTGGAGGCAATAAGAGGTTTCCTATTTACCCTAAATGCCAGCTAGAACAGCCTTAACCTCAGCCCATCTTGGACTGAACTGGGAAGATATCCATGATAAAACACTTCTAGTATCGGGCTTTATTAAAGTCGACGGTTTCACTGATCTGCTCTGACATTGTCTGAACAGCCGAGAGATTAGTAACAATAACAACACCATGTTAGCTTTGATCCCCAGTTAAAAAACGTCACCTCACAAGCCCATGAAAAGGATACAGGAAAAATCAACAGGTATACACAGGATACATCAGATGAGAAAATGTATGTTTACGATGTGGAGGAATCCTTTTCTTTTTTTTTAAGAACTTTAATCATATAGAGAATATTCGCACCTTATAATACCCACCAGAATAAGAAACCTATGGAAATTTTTTGTTGTTGTTGTTTTTGTTTAGCAAAATATACTGCGTTAAAAATTTTCATGTTTTTTAAACCAATTTTAACACTTTAATGTATTGAGAAATACTACATTTACTATTAAATCTGCATACGTGACCATCTGTATAGACTCAAAGTTGTTCATTCCCTGAAATGCACTACGTGCAGCTCTGGAGAGGTCATGGACTCCACGCATCTTGTACATTGTCCTGCTCTGTGCAAGACGTTTCTCGCCGTGTGTTACTGGAAGGCCAGAGATATGTTCGATTAATGAAATCTGTTTAAGCTATTTTTTGTTACATTCTGTTTTTCTTTTTCTTTATACTTGTTCTCAGCTGTAGTGTTCATAATCTGCCATTAGAAATAAAAAAAAACATTTACTATTGAAATGAATTTTATCTTGTAATATTTATAACTTTGAATTTTATCTCAAATCATGAACTCGTAATTTTAGGTCTTTTTTCGCTTTCTGAGCAAATGTTTCGCGTAGCATTGTCAAATCTTGTTCTTGCGCGATAAAAATCCAACACTCCACTGAATTCAACTCAACTCCATGCACTTAACGAAATTACACCTAAGACCAAATGCCAAATTTTGGTCTCTGTCCATCCACTCAGTCATAAAACAAGGTCTTCAATAACGACAGACTAACATCCTTGTTCACGTTCACCATGGATATCATATTCGACTTAAGTTCCTATACCATTCTCAAATTATATCATCACTCACAAAGTTTGCTCATTAGATACAGCTCTTTCACCATTAAATTTTTGATTTGTTATTACCTTCTGTCTTTTGTAAACGATTGGAGCTGAACAACTCACACTTGGAAGGAAAAATCAGTCATGTCGGTCCTGTTAACGAACCTACAGCTAAGTCCTAATAGACAGATAATGACAGTGGTACAACGCGCAGTTCAAGTTGCGCAGAAGTACAACGCGCAGTCCGCTTGTATATCTTGGCTCTTCATTTAGCAGTACTACTGAGGATTGAATATAAATAACTCTCGTAAACAACTCAACCAAAATATGCACACAAATATATTTTATTGCAAATGACTTGCTAAAATTGTAAAGAAAAATTATTTAACAAGTTAAAAAAAATTGCAACAGTTTACATATTATATAGTAATAGAACATGTATAAAAATTTAAGAAGAATAATTACTAGCACACGATATATAGTTGCCGAAAATAATTTTTCTAAATATTTAAAAGAATTCATTTTTGTGTAGAAATATGGTAGAGCCATTTAAATTTAGTAAAAAAGCACATAGTTGCTTACAGGCAGTGCCGGGTTATCCATTGGGCTCTTGGAGCTGGCGCCCAGAGGCCCAGATAAGCTGGACGTAACCAAATTTTCGGATTATAAATTTCGATTCACGTGCTAAAGAGGCTTGTAGATCTTCTGCACCCAGGGCCCGAAATGAGCTAAAATTGGCACTACTTACAGGTAAAGGACAAAATAATAAGGAACGCCTATTTCGAAACGTGTCGTATTTCGACCGTCCAATACAGCTTCGCCACGTGTCGCAACAGTCTGCCACCTGGTGGCGGTGAAAGGGAAGCTATCAGTAGAGCTTTTGCCTCTGTGAGAGTTTTATGAAAAAATTCTGTTCCTTGAGCGCCATTATGATCGACGGGTAAAAAGGCATGATTACTGCAGCTCGCCTCAATGGAGCGTTCGTGTCTAGAACGGCTAACTTCATGAATATATTGAAGACCAATGATGTGTCAAGGGTTATGGCAGCCTACACAAAACTGCAAAGGGGTTCTCTGAGATGCAGAACAGTAGGCGAAAGTTGAAGTCGACCGATATGGATAGATGAGCATTGAAAAGGATAGTCGTCCGAAAACGTAAAACTGCACTGCTACAGTTAACCTCCCAGATGGACATTCATCTCCAGAACTCTATTATTCACCAAAAATGTTCAACGAAAGTTGCGTACTGGCAGAGCATTCATGGCAGAGTATCCATCTCAAAGCCGATAGTACCACCGCAGAATGCTATGAAGTGACGACAATTTTGCCGAGACTACTAAAATTGGATAACATAACAATTGGAACGGCGGCTAATATGATCTGAAGAAGCACCGTTTATATTATTTTGAACCACAGGATGTATGTTGGACTGGCTAATACTAGCAAAATCTTTCATGCTAATTACCTGATTCCCATAGTGAAGCAAGGAGATGGCTTTGTGTTGGTGTGGGGAACATTATCTTGGCGTGGCTTGGGGCCATTAATAGTCCTGAGGGGAAAGGTCAAAGACGAACTTTATCACTTTTATTCTCGTAGATTACTTACACTGTTCTTGGAGAACCTCTTCTATTCCAAGAGGCCAACTCGCCTACAAACGGCTCGCTATGTTCAAACATGGTTAGATGAGCAAAGTGATTAAGTGGGGCATCTCAAGTGGTATGCCCAGTCCCCTTATCTCAACATCATTGAGCCTTTGTTGGGTATTTTTGGAGGACAAAACCCATACTCAATTTCCTCCTCTACACACATTACCTGAACTCGAGACTATTCTGCAGAAAAAATGGCTGCGAATTCCCTTAAACTTAGTGCAAGAATATTATTTGTCAATACCATGTCGTATACAAACTGTAATTCGGGTCAATGGTGGCCCAACTCTCTACTTATTGAACTTTGCATACTTTTACACGTTTCTTTATTTTGTTTTATACCTTTATGCTGTTATGTAAAATAATTAGTCTTTAAAATTAAAACTGTAGATGGAATTTATCACACATTGTTTTTCATATAATATACAACTTATTCCCTTTTTTATAAATTTCAGACTGCAAATAAAGGCCCATGAACATTATTTCGAGTTGATTACTGGAGATGAAACAGGAAGAAAAAAGACCTTAGTGAAATCTTTCAAGTTTTTATTTCTGCTGAGATAACTGTTTTTCAAGAAATATTAGAAGCCATTTGGTAAGCTTTAAAATAAGAAAGAAAGAATCAAATCATTTTGAATACTTTTCTATATTATGTTTTGTGAGCTATATATTCATTTATAAGATTAGAAAATATAGCTTATTTATTAAAGCAACATAAAAAAAGCAACAATATAGCTAGCCGATCCTATTTTAGTCCACGCCTATATTTACCGCCAACTTGGTGGACTTTCTTATACTGCTTAGTGACAGAATTCAAGAACCCAAATTAATAAATTAAAAAAAAAAAAAAATCCCAAGCTGTTGGCGCAATTTGAAGCCTTTAGTTTTTCTCATTTTTAAACATAAGAGCTAAACTAGGATTTTCCACACACACAGATATATACAGTACACAAAATAACTTCTAAAATATGAAATATAGCTTTCTTGTAATAGCAGCTAATGGGATCATTTTAAGCTTATAATTTATTTTTTACTGAGTGTTTAAATTATATTTATCAAATATTTTTTAAAGTACTTTAATTATATCTTCAATACTTGAGAAGAGAAAATCTTAGATATCCAAACTATAAACAGTATATCTTTATGTTCAATGTAATATAATTTTGTTATATCTTCCATGTCATTTATATTTCAGACTGCAAATAAAGACGCAAGGACATCATTTAATTTTGATTATTGTGGATGTAACTGGGGAAAAAAAAGGTGTTCGATGAAAAACTTTTAAGTTTTCATTCCAGCTGAGAGACTCATTTCTCAATATATATAAGAAGCTATTAGGTAAGATTTAAAAATTTTAAAATATGTAATTATTTTAAATGATTTTCTTTAAAATGCTTTGTAAGTGATATGCTTTTATAGGATTTGAAAAAGTATTGTACTCGTCAAAAGTCGCTAAAAATGAAACCACCGTGGCTGTATCTGTAATTCTTTAAATAATTAATTTCAGTCAATTAAATTTAATTAATTATAATTAAATTATCGTATTTTTACCCAAAGCAACAGTTTATAGAAAATTTCAGCTCAAATGAGCGCTTTAAAATGTGAGAAAAAAACATTTTCAAGTTTTGACACGAGTCACCAAAAGGGTCGCTAAGTCGCCAAAAAAGATTGCACCGTGGCTGTATTTGTAATTCTTTGAATAATTAGTTTTAATCAATTAATTTTTATTAATTATAATTAAATTACTGTATTGCCATCCAAAGTAATCATGTATATAAAATTTCAGCTCAATTGAGCGCTTTAAAATGTATTTTATTAACGATTGAAATTCCACCAAGATTTACAAATAAATATTTACAGAGTGTGAGCTAATAGTATGAATTGAAAAAAAAATCAGTTTAATTTAGCTCGAGGAACCTATTTTAGTCCACACCTCTACATTTGTCGCCAACTTGGCGATTTATTTTTGACACATTGGGTAATGGCAATACTCGTGATAGTTCAATACAAAAAAAAAAAATTGAGTAGCCTTTTCATTAATAATTCTTAAGAATCAGTAATTAAGTGAATCTATTTGATAATAAATCAATAAATAAAAGGAGGGAATGCCGTATTTTACTCTTTAATGAAATGGAATTGCAAGGAGCAGGTTAACAAAATCAAAAAATGAAATAAAATGCAACAGACGTGGCTATTTAAGTATGTATCTGAAAACACATTGCATTGACGTTATCAGACCTGGATTAAGCAACAAAGCATAAAAACCGGTAATGTTTTCCTACGTTATCAGAACTTTTTTAAAACGAATTTGGCAGCTGTATCAAACTAGGAGAAAAAAAAATAAGATAACTGTAGAACACACAAGATAACAGAAACATCTTATTACGTTTATTTTTCCAATATTTTGAAAATCTACAAAGAACACATTCTACACTGTTTACAAAAACAGAATATTAAAATCTTTCTTTAAAAATTGATATTACGCATCATATATATGTGTTAATTCAGAGACAATTTTTGCATTATGATAGATCCACTGGTGTAGGCAGTCCTGAGTGGGCCCCGTATCAAAATTCCTTGAAGGCCTATTTGGGGGGCTCTCAATAATTTACGATTTTTTCTTACACACTTTGGAGCCCCTAAAGCTCCGGGGCCCCGTAATCCTTGATACGGCTGATACGGCGGTAGCTATGTACCTGAGTAGACCATAATCTATTGTTCATTAACCACTGTTAACTGTTGTTCATTGTTCATTGTTATATGAAAAGCGTCGGCTCGGTGGCTGTGAGGTAGCGTGCGTGCCTGGTAAGTCCAAGTTCGAAGGTTCGACCCCGGCTGGAGTCTATAGATTTACTGGATCCGAAACTCGGGGTCACGCGTGTCATGTGTTTATGTGGCATGTAAAAGATCCCTTGAGCATAAATTTGGCTCTGGCACTCTTGGCAAAATTAAATCACGACAATATTTAGCATCCGACGAGAATCTGAATTGAATTAAAATTCAAGTGTCACAATTTGATTGCGGAAGCCGCCACTAGAGGGTGACACTTATGAAATGGCTTCCACTCTTAGGGACTTCATAGCAAGAGTCCCTAAGAGTGGAAGATAAGAGTACTGCAAATGGCTTGGCTGCCAAAATGCAGCCCATTTGAAACAAACAAATATTTAAAAAAACTAAATTTCGTATAATAAAAAAAAATGATATCTATTAAATTATTACAAACGAAAACACACTGAACGGAGACATCATAGAATTAAATTTTAATAATAGTTGATAAAAACATTGTCAAAAAAGTAAGGATTAAAATTTAAGTAGTTCAGGACTTCTCAAACTTTCAATATTTACGACCCAATTTTCAATCATAATTTTCATCCCGCCCTCCTCCATATAATAGCAATGTATTGAATTCCATAATAATGTACTTTGACTGAAAGCTACAATACGACTTTAATTATAAACTGACGAATTATCAAGATAAGTACTAAATTTTTTATATAATTTTCTTTTTTTAATTTTATTTTTTTCTTAATTTTTTACAATCCCATGGGGTCCCTGGTAATTAGTAAACTTGAACTTAGCAATGCTATAAACTAATTATTAAATATATTGTGCAGTACTGATACATTTATAAGTATATTATATAAATGTAAATGCGTATTTTATTTTTTATTATGTCAGAATCTATTTTGTTTTGTTTCCTTTCAGTAAATTAATAATATTTTTAAATAATGTTTTGTTTCTGACTGTTAGATATGCTCGCCCCCCACCTAGGGTTATTATGCCCCCTAGGGGGCCACGCCCCACAGTTTGAGAAACGCTGAATTAGTTGTATAAAAAATTACTTTCAGAAAAAAAAAAGATTAAGAAGTTTGAAGCAAAAGAAAATTTCCTCTTTTGTCTTGCATATTTAAAATTGACGAATGAAAAAAGAAAAAAAAAAGAGTATGATGAGATGATGTTGAAAAGTTTCATCACTTGAGGGGGGTGGGGAGGGAATCTGAGAAAAATTTGCTAAAAAATTATTTCTATGTTTAATGGAAAGTTTAATATAGGACAAATTACCGGTGAGTTCCGTAACTTTAATGTAATACACAGATTTTGCTATAGAAAAGGAGTACTTTAAAAAATGAAAAGAATGTAGTGTAATGCCAATTAACAAATGTATCGAAATCAATGATGTAAGGACCTAAAAACTCATATAGAAATTCACAATTACATTAGATTTTTTTTTTTGAAACTATGTTTTATTTTTAATAGATTTGCTAAGCCTAACATTTTATTAATGTATTATTCTGTCTATTCTTTGTTATGTACTGATTTATTTTTTTCTAACCAACTGCTTAAGTTAAAATTATAATATAGCGTATTATTAAGTATTATTTTTATCATTATTATGTTAATTGTTTTTTCTAGCACTTAAGAAAACTTTTATAAAGCCCTTTTGGAACTCTTGCAATTAGTAAGTATTGAATTACATTTTTCTGTTTTTGACTAGACTTTTACTGACTTTTGACTAGACAATGATTTTATAAGTTGGCATTTCCTTTAAAAAGACATGGGGTGATGATATAACAGCTGGTCAGTTTTTTGAAAACCGCAAAGATAAAGAAAAGTATAAATTTATACATATGATAAAGATTGCAGCAAGTGAGCTAACAGGAAATGCATAGATTATCTTACATTTTTATGATTAAATAATCTTACATTTTTATGATTAAATAATCTTACATCATTTCGTCGAAATAATGTGAAAAATTTTATCACACACTTGCTATTTCTAAACTTTCCCGACAAGCATAAATTTCACTCCATTTCTGTAGTTTGAAAAGTGTGGATGTATGTTCTCCTAAGCATACACATAGGGACCAAGTAAAGTAGTAAGCGACATTGATTTAAGATAAGAAATCAAAAAATGTATTATTGAAATGTATGAGAACTTTTTCTTTTTACTTAAATTATGAACAATCTAAATTATTCTTTTAACAAACAGTTTCCTAACAATTTTAAAGTATTGGGAGGTTTTTGTACCACAGTATCAAACTACTGTATACTTTGTAATTTTGTTTTTATATATTCTAGCCGTTACCTTGGCCGTAGTAGCCTAGTGGTTAAGGTAGCGAACTCGTGGACGGCGTGTCATGAGTTCGAGTCTAGTGCTTCTGAAGACCCGCCGTGTAGGGGCGCGATGCACATTAAATCTGTAGAAAGCCCAAACTCCCCACCCACCTCCTGTTGGTGTGGTGTGATAGTTAGGAAAGAGGGTGCCAGCTAAGGTGTCTTCCTCATCACTTGACCATGGTTTAAAATTACGAGGTTCGTTGCCAAAAGCCCTCGAGTAGCTGAACAGTGCGACGTTAATATTCACTCACTCACCCCCAAAATTCTAGAATTCATGCTAGAACAAAAAAATTGTTAAATTCGTGTAGCAAAAGACCATGTATATAAAAATGGAGATGGGTGTACTAATAAGATAGATATGTAGAAAGTTTTATAAATATTGTGGCGTAATATAAAAATAGGAAAAATTGACAATAGAACGAATCAGAGCAAAATTGATAAAAAGATGTTAGGAATGAAAGAAAAATCCAAAAAACTTTTAAATTCCTAAAATGAAAGAATTTTTATTTCTATACTTCTTCCTTGGAATATATTTCGGAAAATTTTGACTGCGAGTAATACGATTGATCTTATCTTTTTACTTGCCAAAAAAAAAAAAAAAAAAAAAAACACCTAGTAATAAAAAATTGTAAGGTAAATATTTTTCTTTCCACACCGCAGCCCATTAGAAATAAAAAAAAATAATTCCTTTCCAAAACTTACATTTATGAACGAATCTGTTCTTTTCTCGTTAAAAAAATGAATTGAAATTTTCGTGCCACTTAAAAGATTAAAATGATGCATTTGTGGAGTCGTTCTTTTACTCTAAGTCAGTGGTTCTTAAACTGTGGTCCGTGGCTCCTGGGGGACCCTAGCGCATTTCTAGGGGGTCATCGAAGGTTCTCATTGAATGTTAAGATTTCTATCTTTTACAGGCTCTAAAAGACTTCTAGGCAAAATCGTAAAATGTGCCATCTTAGATTAGATCACTAATTGATCACTAAATTGATTACTGAACCAGATTACTAATTAATACAGCTAAGTACATTATATGTTTATTAGAAATTAATACTTTGTAATATTTTATAAATAGATATTTAGTGTTTTCTTAAATAAAAAAAGAATATAAAAAAAATCTGCATTTATATCAGTGACAGTATAAGGATTATTGAGGAACTTTTGAATCACTTAGCCATGTATCCAGGGGCAGGGAAGAATTTTCTAAATTTTAGGGCTCCACAATCACAGGCCAATTTATAAAGGGGGAGGGGCACGGTGGTTAAAAGTTTAAGAACTGCTGCTCTAAGTTATTTATTAATATATAATTCTCTAAGTTCGGGGAAATTCACATTGTACTAAATTCTCTATCGATTGTTTTATGTATGACGTTATTGTATGAGATATAGTACAATGGGGTACATGGACTACTTTCATGGAAGGGCTTACATTTTACACTACATTTAAAAAAACGTGAACGAAAGCGCTAATCTTTAGATTAAATAATTTGTTGGTCTATGAGAGTAGTTTGAGCCGCCATATGCTACCTTTTTGTATGCCATTGAGATAGCAAATTATGTATGCTTGAGAGTTTATTTATCAAAGTACTAACGTTATTTTTTTAAACAGTTTCTTGACTAAATTCTTAAAGCAGTACATTTCATTTTTTCATTTTTTTTCTAGGTTGATTATTTTGAGAAAACTCTTGATACCTTTCATGTCACATGGCTTTCAACTTTTCAACCATTACATATTTGGTAAGCATGGAATGCATTTTTGACAAGCAATAATCAAGTCTGTTAGGCTTAGTTGTTTGCTATATAGTCCTATTAAGCACGTTTTTCCCCTTTTACTGGTATGAGATGCATTCTTTTTCTCAAATAATCTTTCTGTTGAGAGGGGAATACATTACATGTGTGTGGTAAGATTGTTGTTTATAGAATTGGTAGCTACAATAGTGTATCCTTCAATTCTTCCTGAGAAGAAAGAATCTTGTTTATCAAAGAAATGCAGTCCTTTTCTTCTTGTTTTAATTGTACTATATTTAATTTCATAAAAAAAAAGTTGAAAATATTTTGCATGAATCTTATTTCTATAATTTTCTGTTACGTAAAGTTTATAAAAATGTAATTTAATGTTGGTATTTCTTAAAATTTTAGCTCAAAGTGATTTTGTGATGCTTTCGCAAGTCAAAATGGTGGTGTTGGTCGAATGGTTATGCTTACGTTCGAATTTTAGTTTTGTTACGAACGAATATGTGAACAGTCTAGCGAACAATTCTCTAGCGAACAATTCTAGTATCCAGTAGTCGAAGGGTTGCTGTCGAACCATGAATATCGTATAGAACCTTGTTCCCATTTATTAATGTAATGCTAAATAGGGTTGTTTCCCAATTATCTTTAATGTAGCTCTAAGTGTAATGTTCTTTAATGTTTGTCAGTGTAATATTTAAATGTCATATTTAACTCTTTAACTAAAAATGTTTAGTGCCCGTCTGCTGTAGGCCAAAGAGTTACTGATGACTCACCGTGTAGAGGGGTTGATGCATGTGTGACGGTGTGATATCTATATGAACTAGTACCAACATCACGCGAAGACGATCGTTTTGGCGTGATTGGTTACGTACTCGCGTTCGGAACGAAAGGTACCCAGAACGAACCTTCCTCCTTCACATGTTAAACCAGCCATCTCTCGAAAGCCTCCCATTGGAAGTTAGGGTAGTGGGGTGTCAGCTCAGGTGTCTTCTTTGTCACTTGACTAATGTTCAAAATTACGAGATCTGTTGTCAATAGTCCTCGTGTTGGTACAGGATTTGACGTTAATCAAAATTCAAATTAAACTCTTAAATTAAAGTACACTAACTCGTTGAACTTTTTCAATTGTGTTGGATCTTTTTAAACCCATGATATTTGTGTTCTAGAATACACGTGCCTTTTATCTCAGATTGATAGATATTTTCTAATCAGATACCAAATAAAAGACCACAAAAAGAGTGTTATCATAACAAAGGGTTTTTTTTTTCTTCTTAAAAGTATCAAAACATATAACAAACTGCATTAATTTCTGCGTATGAAACTTGAAATGCCATTTTCATAAATAGATAATCCCTTTCCTACTTCTGCTTTCCAATATTTATATTTGGTTCATGGTCCCAACCACTTAGTATTGGTTAGTTGATCCTTTAAAGCTATTTGCAACCTAGTAGAAAATATTTTCATTTTTCTAATGAGTCGATTGTAAAACAAATAACTCTTATATTATCCCCCTATCGTTCTACCTCACATGGTCTGCGTTAGAATTTGATAAATTACTCCTAAGCTGATCAAAAAGAAAATATGGATTAGTTTCTAATTATAATGTTGCGTAAGTAGTCTAGATGGTTCCGCGTGATGATCTTCAATGTTATTTGTTTTATTTTATTTATCCAACTCTCGCGTGTTGGGCTTCTTGACCATTTGACGTGGAGATTCCTAGTACCGATTGACGATGTCGTCAGTCGGGTATTCATTAAGTCTAGTACATTGGAGCAGGTGATCGCCATCCATTCTGTCATGGCTGCAGAACGAACCGGCCTTGTCAGCAACTAGGCCATGCCAGTGGAGGTAGACTCCCAAGAAGTCATGTCCGGTGGTTAGGCGAAAGCGAGCAACAACCACGGCTCTCTCTAGGTGTCTCGGGATTGAACCCGATGACCAGTTTCCCATGGCTTTCCAAGGCTCTTGTTTTTTTTTTGGGGGGGGGGAGGGGCATGGCAGTATATTTGTCAATGTATGTGGAAATAATGCTCTTTGCTCTTCTGAGGGTCAAGGGGACTTCCGGTTGAGACGATTTGGCTAACTACTTGACTTTTTGGTCGGATCTCTCATTGCTGGGGATCCCAATATAACTTGAGACCCACCGTAAGGTTTCTTTTCAATATTATGAACCACGATCTAATGTTGTCACCTATTCTGGTACCTTATTTTAAGAACTTTTACACATTTTTATGTAATGACTTTTTATCCAAGTTCCGTTAACATGTCCGTTGAAATCAAGACCCGAACCCACGATTTGATATGAATATTTTGAATGAATATAATTGATTATAGTGGGAAAACTCTCCGTAAAATTTTTGTGTTTTCTAAGGACATTTATACATATGGGTGTGTTTATTGTATAAATGAATGAAAAACAGGAAATACGTTTAAAAGTATTAAGAAATAAATAATAAAAGCAAGAGTACGAAAACTGTACGAAACAACTCATACTTATATTTATAGAGAGAGGTTCAATAAATATTGACACAAAATAAAATTTCGAACTTTTTTGAAAGTAAAATCAATTGTATAATTTAGATAAAATGTTATTTTTATTTGTGAAAACTAACTACTAAAAATAAAATTAGAAAAGCTCAAAATTCTCGAAACATTGTTAAATAATAGTAAAATTTTTCATTGTTAGTGTAGATTTAAAAGTAGATTTTGAAAAAGTATTGGCAAACCGAATACAATTTTCTGTGAAAATTCTGCAAATATTCGGAAATAATGCGTTATAAGTGTCCTTTACATTCAGCTTTTTAAGCATGTATTTCACCTAATTTTCATAAAAAAAATTTCTTTTTCTTTCTATTCTGATATGAATCTGTGACAAACGACTAGCGTTTGTTGGAGATTCAAGTAAGAATTTTTTGGAGATTCAAGTAAAAATCAGCCATAACAAGTTAAAAACTTAAATTTATAATCCCTTTGACTTAATCTACACGACTAAAGGTACGAAATGCACTAAGTAACTAATTAGAAGAGCAACCGCACGGCTCTCTTAAGGCTACTTAACATATAAATGTAATGTACTCCACTTACTCCTGGAACACTTTGGAATTTTGAGCTATAATTCACCGTAATTCTCTTACTTAATTGTACGACCTCCGGTCGTCATTCTTAAGCTCAATCTTATCACTTATTCTCCAATTATCAATAATCGATTATCAGTCGACTGACATCACGTACCTAAATGTCAACGCTTAAATAGAACAACCCATTTGAATAATTCAAGTCTTCTTCTTTGGGAGAAAGTTTTCAATAGAACATACAGTTAAAAAGAAAGATTTTATCCCCAAGAGGATTAGTTGAAGTATCGCGGATAGACCCGTTACAATTCTTTCTCTAAACTAGTTTCTGTAGTAAAATTTAGAAACGTTTTCGATAAGATTGAGATCTAGTCTCTGCGTAGGTATTCTTATTACGGACATTTAAGCAAGTGTCTGCAAATATGAGTATTTTGTTTTGGCCATAGGCTGTTGATCTTTGCAAGAGTGTTTATTTGAGCCAACAATCAAGCGGTCCGTGCATGCATTAAAGTCCAGAGTTTCCAAGGTTAATAGCTTACGGCCGAAGTGATGACCCGAACGCGATTTGAAGTGGGTACCATCGGATCTGAAATGCACGAGTTAGACGATTGGTACAAAAATCAGATCCCTATTCAGGCCAGTGGTTAAGCGCTTGTATTCCAGATCTTCTGTTGTGTTGTTTGCCACTTGTGGTAGTAGGGGTCACTGTAATGTTTTGGGTTACAATTCAGTGGAAGTTTGAAATATGCCTATTTTTAAGATCTTTGTGTGTATTTCAAATAAATTTGTTTTAAATATTTCAATAAACAAATTTGTTCATTTTCCCACCAATTAAATAAAAATTTCCAGTTCCTCTCAATTATCTAGTTACTTCCACCATGTTTCACAGGAGTAAGATACTTCATTTCCAGTTCAGTATTAGATTTACTCAGTATCATTTGTTTTTTACCTCTGCTAAAAATATTGTCATTGCTCTAATCTACAAATGTAAGGGGTCTCAGGGATGTTAACTTTCTCTAGAGGGCTGAAAATATAAACAGTATTCAACTACATATAACTCGTTGAAATCAAAATTAAATAATTCGAATCTTTTATACATTATTTGTAAAGAAACAGAGCTTTAGAAAAGTGTAAAATATAATCATAATTTTAGAAATTATAAGCATATGAAAATAAGAAATATTTCTATAAGAAATATTAATTAAGTTTTACGTTGCACATGCTATTTTCTAAAATAGTAGCTTTAATTACTAGCAATAAGTTGATTTATAATGTTAAATGTATCTTTATTACACTGTAGTATTTTTATATAAATAGAAAAATAAATTATATTTTTTAAAAAATAAAAAAATTACATTTTCAAAATTTTTTTTTAAAATTTCAATATTTTTCAAATATTTTGAAATACAAAAGATATATTATTCTTAAATTAAGTTGGGTTTAAGAAGTATGGTACATTTTATAATTCTATAAAGTTTTATATATCAAAAGCTACTATTTTAGAAAATAGTGTGCGCAACGCAAAAATTACTTAATATTTATTACAAAATTATTTCTTATTTTCATATGCTTATTATTTTCAAAATTATGATTTTATTTCAAACATTTTGTTCTTTTTCGAAAACATAATCCTTTGTAAATAATGTGTAAAAGATTCGAATTATTTAATTTAAATTTAAAAGAATTACACCTGTTTGAAAGTTGTTTATATTTTCACCCTTCGAGACAACAGTAACACCCCTAAGACCCCATAATCAATTTTATACTATCGAAAGACTTTTTAATGTAGATTTTAGGGAATTAGCTATTTACGCGGAACTTGTTTCTGAAATATCCAAAATACTTTTTTGGAATCTGTTTTCCGTTGGTACTGTTGAGATGTATAATTTTATCATTATTTAGCAATCTATTAATTTAATACTGATTTTTTTTTTAGTTTAACTTAATCATCAGATATGGCACATTTTGATAAAATTAAACAGTTGATTTTTCTTTCAGAATAATATTTAAAAATTTGTTTTGTATTTATATTTTTCTGGGATAATTCATTGGTATCAGGGGCGGCTCTAGCGCCGGACGCACTGGACAATTGCCCGAGGCGGCAAATTCTATGAGTGACATTTGGATCAAATTTAAATAACATTATTTATTTATTTATTTTGCTACAAAAATTTTTATATATTTCCTGAAATATTATTGGATGTGAATTTAATATTTCATTTTACGTGTCGTACTTCCTTATTTTGTGTTCTGTTTCTTTAATGTCAATCTTCTTTTTGTTGAAAGAGTTCGAGGGCGGGAGCATATGTTCAATCATGAAATTTGATGAGTTTGCAAATCTTTCACTAGTAACTTTCTCCACATCTTGGAGTCGCAACGGACATTCCTTTTACCTATACGATGTCCGGTGTTAGCTATCTAAAAGGAGATAGGGGCAATAAGAGTTTTAAGTAGATAGAGAGTCACAGGAGATGTTTTGTTTTATTTTGGTCTAGAGTGTAGTCACTATAAGTTAGAGCAAACATTTGTGATCCCCGCCATCAGTAGACTCCTTTTAAAAGTAATTGGCATTCTGAAAAATGCGATTCCTTCTCTTACGTTTTACTCGCTTGAAATAACAACAGGTAATTGTGTCCTTAATTTCGAATTTTTTTTTTTTTGTATTTGACCAAGTAATATGTGTGTGTGGTTAATATTCTCTACCATAGAAAAATGAATGATCAATAATTACTAAAACTGAAAAAAACCAAAATTGTAAGATAAACCAGACATAAGATTTTAGATAGGATATATTAGAAATTATAAAAATAATAGAATTTTTAAATATATATATATACGGATGCTACAGTATTATAAATATTGCTGACTTGGGACAGATCTTGCATGTAAAATAATTTATATAAAAGTAGGGTTGAACATGTTTTTTGGCCAGCCAATCTTCGCCCTTTCAGTTCATAATACTAAGCAAACACCTTTTGAAAATAATGGATAGAATATCTAAATCCATTACAAGAAAAAGGTAACTTACTTAAAAATTGCATTCAAAAATACATAGCCCGTGCTAAATCTGAGTACAATGAACAAGTTATTGCCAGATTCTGAACACTAATACAAACTCAAAGCATGGGAATGGCTGAATATATATGTATAATATTGTTAAGTTCTCTTTTTGTCCGCAAGAGTTATTCAAGTTTTATAGGTGTGTATCTATGTGAACAATTTACCTTTTTTAATTCGAATTTTTTGCTTTGGAGAGAGGGGTGGCATTTTCCATTTTTGTCCGGGACGATAAAACTGCTAGAGCCGGCCCTGTTGGTATATAATTCTTTCTGAATTCTTTCAATCTTTTGTCGTATGGGCGGTAATAAAAAAATGAAACACCACAACTATTAAAATCAAAGAGATAAAATTAACAAAAGATGCATCATTCTAGGTTGTGCTATTCTTTTAGTTCATGTAACTTTTCCTATTTAACAATACTCAGTTGGTTTTCTATTATATGCAAAATAATGATTTTAGTTATTTAATTTTAACTTTCAGATTGAAGTTTCCTTTTTTACTCTGCTTTCTATCAGTTAAGGTTCAAAATGCTTACAACCCAAGATTTTGGAGGATTTAACAAAATTTCTTGCGATGGCAACATTAAATTTACTCCATGTCTGTGTCAAAAGGTAAGGTTAATCAAATTTCAAATATTTTTCATTTTTTTAAAACAATTTATTTTATGTATCAGTAAACAAGTACCAATCTGTAATTATTTTTAACTCAAGTCTCTATTTAATTTTAATTATTCATTTTGCTTTAAAAAAAAAAGTTTTTATTTTTATATTAATATAGATACGAAATTTGAAGAGATAACAAATTTTTGAAAGAATTTTTATAAAATAAGAATGCTGTATTGATTCAATCAGGTGCTTGCAAAATTAGAACTTACATATATTAGTTTTTCCAATTAATGAAAACTTGTCTTTTTTACTGTACATTTTTGTTTAACATTTCTTTCTTCAAATGATTTTCAACTATTACACTTTTTGTTTGAAAATGCAATTCTTTCAATCAACAGTATAATCAGAAGATAAAAACTGACATTTTACTAAAATAAAACGCAATACAGAATCATTTACACCAAACATCAAAGAACACTATAAAATACGAGCTGGGTAGCAAATTTAGAAAATTAAATCGAAAAGAGTTTTGATAAATATTTCAGAATGATTTCCACAAACCTATTTCTTAAAACATGATTGTTACAACTATAAATCTATTTATTTATTTAAAACGTCAAGTTTTTGAAATCGAAAGATATTTTGAGGTTTATCAACAGAAGCTGCAGTGGCATTGACAAGGGATGAGAGGCTCAACCACCCCATAGACCACATATTTTTAATTTTTACCATAGAGATTACCCCTCGGCGTTCTGGTCTACGTGTTTATTCTTGTGATCTCCCACTGTAAGAGAGGCATGTGTACGCCACTGAAAGGCTGTTATCCTTGACTGACCAATTTTGATTTTGTTAGAATCTGAAATATGTAACAGCATATAAGTATAATTTATTCTTTTTGTTAGATAATAAATGTTATCCCCCCCCCCAAAAAAAAAATTCGAATCTTAAGATACAGTCTTTTATATTACTAATCTGGACTGCCGTAGAAGCCAATCATTCAAGTTTGGAATACGAATTTAAATCAGATGAACTGGCAAATCAAGTGAAGAAAAGAGCGTAAAGTGGTATATTAGACCAGCGTTCCTTAACCTTTTTACCACCGCGGACCGGTCAACGTTTGATAATTTTACCACGATCCACTGAGGGTGGCGGTAGTGGGATGCTCATTGCTTAGATTTTATATTGTTTTGATTTAATAATTGTATTTAATTGTATTTAATCATGCCTTCAAAATAAAATAAACTTACACTAGAAAATGACTATAAAGTGATCAAACAACTTAACTCATTATAACTCTAAATCAACGAGAACCTTGAACTTGTTTCTTTGCCACGAGAGGGTTTCATCCAGCCGTAATAGGAGAAAATGACACCTATAGTGTGTACATTACAGTGTGCTTATGTACAGTTTATTTCGTTGTTTCATTTTAGTTGTTGTCATTGTAGAAAAACCCGCTTCACACAGATAGGTTGTCGGAAATGGCAATAGGATTGAAGTGCTGCCATGGCAATCTCAGGGTATTCCGTCATAATCCAGGCTCTTTAATCCAGAACATTGATAGAGTTGTCTCGAACCTAGTTTTAAGGCTATGGTCATTTACAAAATCCAGCAGTAGATTTTCTTGCACAGATATGCTAGATTCGCTTATTTGTTGACAAATTGGTTCAGAATCCATTCCTTACAAGTTTGTGGGGTTTTTGTGGTTGGAAAGCAACTCTCAAACTCCAAAGTGAATAAAATGGAAATAGTTTAATTCTGCTTGGGTGGTCCAGTATCATTTGATCCAAGGACTGGTACCGGTCCGCTTTCCGGGTCGAAGATCAATGTATTAAACCTACATGAGTGGCTTGATCCAAAAAAAGTCTATAACCGTGGTAGCCGAATGATCATGTTTGCCATTTCGTTTCTGGCAGTGCTTCTGAAGAGATGCAGGTTTGAAACCTAGTGCTATGAAAAAAATTGCAGTTTAAATGGGCTAATGCATGTGAAATCTGTCGAAAAGTTTACACATTGTTCTGGCGTGGAAGTTTGGAAAGTGGAGCATCAGTTTTAGTGTAGTCCACGTCATTTGATCGATGTTCAAAATTACATAATCGAACGTCTACAGCCCTTATGTTACTTCTGAGTACAACATTAATAAACATTCCATCTGGATCACTGGCATAGCTAGTTTTGAGTGGGCCTTGTAGCAAAAATCCTTTGGAGCTCTTTTTTAGATATGAGAATCCTGTTAGTGGAACTGTAGTTAAACATGTTAGGACCCCTGTAGCTTGAACACCCTATATCATTGATACGGCTTATTCGGTGATGGCTACACCCCTAATCTGGATCATGGATATAAAGCGTTTCAAATTATTTGTCATTCAAGGTTGCTACCCATCTTGTGATGGGATGCTTTGAATCCTTTTTAGCGAAAATTATAACTATCGTGACAAAGGAGAAAATGCTTAATTATTCTCCCTGAAAATAAATAAATTAGTTGCGTAACGAAGAATATTAGCCCCCCCCCCCCAAGGCGGGGCATAGAAAGGAATACAAAACCATAACATAACATAGGCTTTGGGCCCCTTAGAGTCCTGCCCCCTCCCGCGATGTGGGAGTTGTGGGGGTGTATGTTACGCCGCCGAAATAAACATTGTCAACATCTGTTCACTACCCATTTGCAGATTTTATCTTTGAACTCAGGAAATAACATTAATTAATCTCATACACAGTTACACGTCTTAACATTTCCTTCATCCCTTGTTTATTGAGATTTTTTTTCACCATTTTTAGAATGTTTAAAGATCCAATTTATTCTTTTGTAGAGATCTATTTTTGAATTTTCCACAGTTTTTCTTTTTTTGGTTTGTATTGGACGGAATAGCTCTTTTTACGCTCTTTTTTATTTTAGGATTATAATATCATCCTTTTTAAATATTATTCTCCAATCAATTGTTAATCGTCCGTTTTAATATAAGACGTATTGGACGTCTAAGGTTCTAATCAGATGGAGCTACGTCAGTTAGAAAATAAAGGCGTCAGTGTGTTTTGTCTGCATTTCAATTGCCTGTTAGTCAATAAATCCTACTGGAAATACTCATCAGGCGTTAAATGTTCATTTTATTGCATATGAACTTCAATTGGTCTTTCGATGGTAACTGATGCCTTCATTTTAACTTGGATTTGTATTGCAAGCAACTTGGAAAAATCATGCTAAGATTTAGATTTTGATTGTCTTAGTTTCTGTAAAACAATGTAAGTGTGTTCAATCAAACAATCAATACTACATAATCAAATTTTTAAAATAATTTTCATGTTTTTTTCTTGAATATTTTCACGACTCTCGAATAGTTTCTGTTGCACTATTTTTAGAAATGAATTGTGTTTTCAGCCTTTTAGTTAGTGAACATAATTATTAGAACACAACTTTGTATTTAATATCTTTAAACTCTAAAACGAAAAGTAATAACGACACGCGTTGATGTTATAAGCAAAAATTATAGTCACGTGATTGAATCTACGGGGCTCATAAAGTGTAAACAAGTTTTAAGGCAGTAGGGAAGTATTTTTTGTTCGCGATTATCGTATTTTTGCACAGGTTACTTTATGTAGAAAATGTAAATATAAAGTAATTTACATTTACATTTTTTGTATAACGTAAATTGTAACGCAAATGATTGCTCTAAATTTTTTTAAACCTACATTCAACGTTAATTAGTTTATAAAGTTTTTCAATAAATTTTGGGTATGTATTTCTTAAATTTTATTTCTGATATTGAATTTCATTATTTAATAATATCAGTGGCATACTAATAAAAAGTAATTTTAGAAAAGAAATGAGATTAAATGTGAAATTGATGAAAGTGTGCTTATATTTACTTAAAATCGTTTACAGTTTTTTCTTTTAAAAATTTGTTTTCATATTACCTTGAATATTAATTATAAAGGATAACATCATAGTTATTCTTGTTGAATTAGTCATTCTTTACGTAAGAAAAGAAAACTATGAACAACCACACGCATGGAGAAACACTTCCGGGAATTTACCTGTACATGTACGCGTATTTAAATGGACAAATATCTATGCCATTTCGCGAGTGGATTTTAAAAACCTTTGTGGAGATGTAAGTTACAAAATTTTTTTAGCCAGATCAATTTTATTAATTTTTTAAATGGAATTTATTTTTATTTTAGTTCTATGTTGATAAACAGCTTTTTTTTTTTTGCCGATCATACATTCAACATTTGTGACAGTCAATCTTTTATCCGTAGATCACTGTATCACAGACTTTTTCTTCATTTTAAATAAAAAAAAAAACACCTAAATCATGCGTCTCAGACATACTGTTCAAGATAATTTAAAGGAACAAGCACAAAAATGAGAAATAGGGAAAACTTAGGAATAATCCTTAAAATGTAAGTTATGTTTCTTTCAAGCAATAAAATGCTTGATCAGAAAATTGTCATTTTAAAAACACTTGCTTATTTTAAATGTATAGCAATCAAGTACAGATAATGACCTTGGAATAAAACTGTGTTTCAAAGTTGAGTTGCCAAATTTAAGTTTTGTCGGTCGTAATCTCACCATAAAATCCAAAGAAACATTGACAAATGCAAGGGACACCCTAATCTACACTAGCTAGTTTCATTTTATTTCAATTAAGTTATGTAATGAATTTATCTAAATTTTCTTTGTAAGCTTTCTTAAAAAATTTTCATCTAACAAAAATTAAGTGTTAAGAAACACCTGATGAATTGTTTTGTTTGTAAATCTCAATGATTTTGTGCCAGTTTTTACTTAGTAAAAATAATTAATTGGAGAATATGTCAGTGTCAAGCATAACGTATTTTGAATAGTTGAAAATGTTAACTGTTTAAATTTTATGTAAGTGTGTCATGAAAGATTTTAACCTTTTTATTTTTCTTTTAGGAAGTTCCAGAAAAATTAGTCAAAATGGTTTCAGAAATTAGTCCTAGATATACAACTGACATGGCGATAAAAAAATATATTCCTGATGATGTAATTGACGAAAGATTAGAAAAGATTAAAGATATAGACGAAATTGACAATCCATCCTATTTATCACTTGAAAGATATGTGTCTGATGAAAATGCAAGAAACAAAGAACTCTTTGAAGTTATGAAGTATGAATTGAATCGTTTTAATTCTTTTACTGACAGGTGGCCTTTAACATATGTAAATCCTAAAGAGCTGGCTGAAAATGGATTCTTTTATTTACAATCAGAAGATCAAGTTCAATGTGCCTTTTGTGGTATAGTTATTGACGATTGGAATGTTGGTGATAAGCCA
Organism: Trichonephila inaurata madagascariensis; assembly: GCA_019973955.1. Classification (NCBI taxonomy): domain Eukaryota; kingdom Metazoa; phylum Arthropoda; class Arachnida; order Araneae; family Nephilidae; genus Trichonephila; species Trichonephila inaurata. The sequence continues at coordinate 215,424 of BMAV01003460.1, forward strand.
TTAAAAGAACATATGAAGAAAGCACCAAAATGCCCATTTTTATTAACTGTAAATGTTGGAAATGTTCCTATGAATAAGTCAAAACCTCAAGGCCCAAAATTAAACAAATATGTCCAGAATATTAACCCAAATATTTCTTCATTTAATAAACCTAGAAGACCTCAAATGTCAGATTTAAAGAGTCGTCTGTTGACGTATAAAGGTTGGCCGTTAATAATGCTCAGTTCCAAACAATTAGCTGAATGTGGATTTTACTACTCAGGTTAATATAGTTTTTTATTTGTTTTTATTTTGTGTATTTCATGACTAAATATTTTTTTTCCTGGTTAATTTTAAAAACAAAGTCAAGTAGCTTAAATAGATTTTAAAATATAATATCTATAAATAATTTAGGTTTTAATTTGATACTTGTACACTACCGCCAAATTGTTAAAAAAAAATTGTAACATTAAAAAATTCTCAATCTTGATACTTGTATTGTTGAGTGCAATTTTCCAGGGGCAATGTAAAAGTGGTTATATCATTTTTGATATATATAAGTATTTTTGTGTGTGTGTGTGTTAATTCCTATTTTTACTCACCCCTTGGCCAAGTTTTTTTTATCCACACCAAAATATATGGTGCCTAGGTGCGATTTTTAAAGTCGAAAAGGGGAACTGGGGTAAACAAAATGGAAAGTTTTGATTGGTATAAGAATATTAAAAACTGAAATTAAGCTGTTCTTTATTGGAAATTTAAGACATTCTAAAATAAAAGAAATTGAAAAAACTTGCGTATCTACGAAAATACGTCCTTCTCCACTGGAGAGTACAATGTGACAATCACATGGAAAAAATCCTAAAACACAATCTTCTATCAATTGATTTCTCTGGCATTGTCACACATATTCTGCTAAGTAATGGTCGAAATGACCCTCCGCATGGGCAGTATAATTTCTATAATAAATTCTGCAAATAATTAAATTGTGAATATTTGAAAGATGTTATTTTTAAACATTCACTCTTTTGAAATATAGCCTGTTAAAAAAATATTCTTATATATTAATTTTCACTTCAAATTAAGTTTTAAATGCCATATTCTTGGTATTGCAACATTTTTAAAGGCTATTTCTTGGGTTTAATTTTCTGTTAAAAAAACCATGCTGTCAAATACTCTTTTGTGCATGCTGAAAGCACCAGTTCTCGTCAAAGTTAAGCATCATTGAGTTCAGTCAGTACTTGGGAGGATAATCGCCTGGGAACATTGTCATTTGATTTGAAAATAGTCATCCACAGGGCAATATTGTGAGGTTCCTAGTAAACAAGATATCCTTTGTCCTCTTATAATTTAGATAAAGGAAATTAGAGAATTATTATTGTTTCAAAAAATTTGTTGCAGTTAAATGTATCCTCAAGTCAAGGGAAACTGTGAAAAGAGGGATGAAGTGAAAAGTCTTGCCTCATTGATTGACCCTTCCTAAGTTATTCTCTCTTTATGTGTAATACATTTATATTAGAATGAATGTGTGAATAAAGATTTCTTTTAAAGCAAGAATGGGTAACCAGTAAATATGTCAAACTTACAAAATGTTCACCTCAAACTTCAAAATAAATTCTTTTTTTCCGAAATGAAAAAAAAAAAACCTTCTCATTTTTTAAAATATTTATAAAAAATTTATTTTATTTTAATTCTTTAATTAAAATGCCACTTTTATATTAACTTGATTTGCATTAAAAGTATGAAATAAGATATGGCTTCTGTTGTTGTTGCTCATGCCACCTGTCTGACGTAGTCAGATCGAGGCCCACGAAATTCATCGTGGCAAGGGGCTAGATGTACGCCTGTCGTTGGCCTTTGCCTTGAGTACCATACAGGTGACAGTACGATTTAGCATGATGAAATTCCCAAAGGGACGATAGATGGTGACACCACCGATCTCCACCTCCACAATTTAGGCATGGAACTCGAGGGGAGGGAAAATCCTCCAGTCCCCTGCACTCGTGGTTTCAACTGCGACCGCCCACAAGACTTTCGGACCCACTGGTTTAACGAGCATGTACTCCGTGTGTACTCGGAGGGTATTTGGTGGCATCGGGTATCAAACCCAAGCCTTCCGGTCTGGAGTCTGATGCTCTAACCACTAGGCTACCACAGCTGAGATATGGCTTCTTAATCACAAAGCTAAAACAACTGCAGTTTATCCTAATATCTTTGTATTCATTAATTCTTAAAGTAGCTCATAAAATTAAAATCTTCAGAAAAAAATGGGCAGTATGAAGCTTTTACTTTACTGCCTTTAGAATTAATGTAGTGAAGATATTAAGCAAAACTGCACCTTTTTTAGAGTTGTGGATCAAGAAGTCATGTAATTTTATTTCGTACTTTTGCCTTTGAATCAAACTAAAAAGAAATTACCATTAAATTAAATTTTTTTTAATGTTTTAATTTTTTTCCAGGTGTGTTAGACGTTGTTACATGCTTCTATTGCAATGGATCTTTAGGAAACTGGGAAATAAATGATGACCCAATGATAGAGCATGAAAAATTTTTTCCCCATTGTGGCTATCTAGATTTCATCAAAAGCCAAATGAAATCTGTGTCAAATAAATCATTGATTGCTTCACCAGGAATTAATCAGGTATTTACTGTATTTTATTGATGCATTAAAATTTCATTTTTAATACTTGAAAGTTAACTTTATCAGTGTGAATTACTTAATTAACTTGTGTTTGTTTTAAAAGCCTTCTTTCTTGGTGACTCGTATTATCAGTGCTGCACCGATCTAAAAGAATTTACTTTTGAACTTTTAAAAAAGTAATGAAAGGTTTAGAGAAATGTTCATTTTTGGACTAGGCATACCTATATATATATATTCAAAATAGTTGGGCTTAAATGAAAACTACCAGGTATTTTTTTAAAAAAATTTTTATGTGATACTTATGTAGAATTCTAGATCAGTGGTTCCCAAACTTCTTTAACCCATGGATTCCTTTTTATAGTCAAAACTTGTTCACAGACCCTTTTTTAAAGTCAAAACTTTCCCAAATGAAAAACCTACATAAATGCATAGTATAAAAGTAACAAATTTAAAAATGCATTGTGTTGAAGAATTATTTATTGAAATTATAACTTGTTTAAAATAAAATAAAAATAATTAATGCCTTGGATCAACTTGATGATTATGAGTGTATGTATGTGTCCATATTAACATTGTGCTGTTCAGTTACTCGAGGGCTTTTGGTGACGGACCTCATAATTTTGAACCATGGTCAAGTGACGAGGACGACACCTGAGCTGGCGCTCCCTCTCTTAACTTCCACACCAACATAAGGACATTTGAGCTTCGTCTGATTTAACATGCATCGTCCCCCTACACAGCAAGTCTTCAGCTATACTGGGCTCGAACTCATGACACGCCAGCCACGAGTTTGTTACCTTGACAACTAAGCTACCGCGGACACCTGGGATCTGAGTTAGTCCACTCGCAAAAGGATTCAACACCCAGTTGAAAAAATTTGTTATTTTATATTGAGCCTTGGATGAACCCCCTGATTTTGTTCAAGGACCCCTAAATCAATTTTAATTTGCCAAGGACCCCTGGGATTCCGTAGGGACCACTGTTCTAGATGAATAAAAAAAAATTCTTAATAAGCAACTTTTAAATTTTGTTTGACTTTTTCGCTAATCTGTAATAGTATATAAATATTTAAAATATTAAAGGTAGTGGAAAAATTTTATAGCACCGATAATTAATTCAAGTGTGCTCTGTATTTACAGTTCACTCGTATACTATTAAGAAATTATCATATTTGGTAAATGTTTTCACTGATTTGAAACATTTAAGAAAAGTAGTTATAAAAAGGTACACAAAGGTACACACACCCTCAATAAAACTTTTTTAGTATTCATTACATCTGATTAATTTGAAAACTTTTGCATTATAAATTTTTTTTCTCTTGTGAATGGAAAAAAAAAATAATTCTATAAATTTACAAGTAATTACGTTTCAATAATATTATAATTTAGGGGTTTTTTTGTTTGTTTTTTTAAAGTCATTAACTCATTGATACTAAATTGTCCTGCTGTGATGTAAATAGAAAGAGTTGAGATTTTTCCTTTTTTTTTTTAATCCTATGTGTGTACTGACATTTTGGTCATAAGTCAACTAGCAGCCCAATATAATATAAAATGATAAGCAGTCGCCAAAGACACAATCAACAATATTTAAGGATCTATAGTTTAAAACAAGTAGAGCATGGTATTGAGGTAATCTCCAGTCATCAGGTAGTCATTAGATGAGTACATCATGGCCACATAAAGGGCAGGAATCTGAACCTGCCATTTCCATTCTATACAGGTAATCCTGCAAATAATCATGACCAGTGACAAGTCTAAAACAGCCACACTAAATGCTCTAAGCACAGAACCAGTAATTGTTTGCTTATTCTGAAGTAAGCCTCCTTTTTTCCAAGCCTTTTCTGTATACAGACTATAATAGCTTGATTGAATTAGTACAGGATCCACTGTTGGCCAGCATATCTGTCATATCCATATATAGCCATCCCGTATCTAACAAGGGCTTGGAATCCGCTGCAATGCAAGGCAGCTCTTATCTATTTTCTCCAAGCATGTCTTGGAAATCTTAAATTCTTAATGAATGATTGCTGTTAAAGTCAATTGTTGCCTTAGAATCAACAAAAAAGACTATATTTTCCTTTTCACAGTGCTGTACTGCATCTAAAGCTAAAGAAATTCCTGCTATTTCCCACCAAAGTTGACAATGTTTTCTAATGGAAAAAGATAACATAAAGTCTATAGAGAACTCCATCTCCAGCATTTATAATTAGCCTCTTGAGCCGAATATCAGTATGGATGTAATCAAGAAACATCCGTGTACTCATGAATAGTAGCCATGGCAGTATATTTCAATTCGGATTCAATCAAAAAGAAAAATTTTGGCTAACATTAGACGAGGTCTAAATAACCCTTAGCAAGTTAAAAAAATATCACTGGACAGCAAGAGTTTCGAAGGGGTGAATGATTTAAAGATGGAAAATCAAGAATACCTTGTATATCTCTTGTATAAGAAAGGTAAGTTTGTGTTTTCAGTCTATATAGTTAACCAGTA
>BMAV01003460.1:270273-294067 GCA_019973955.1 Trichonephila inaurata madagascariensis
GAATTTCGAAGGCTGATTTCTCCGAATTGACTGGCCATTCGACGGAATTACATTGAGGGGTGAACACCCTAAAAGAGTACTACTATTGCACCAAGTCTCGATCCCAAATGAATTTCCTTAGTCGTGCCCTCTCCTTGTAAGATATTATTGCTTAAATATTAGTTAATATTGGAGTGAAAATTACAATATTTCTCATACAAAGAGAGGTAACTCCTTTTTAAATCCATGTTAATGTTCAATTTACATCATTTGAACATTTGCACGTAATGCATTGAGAATATTTTACAAGCATTTGAGAGTATTTTTATTGCACAAGAATATTTTTACAATTATTAGAACAATCAATTGTCATCAATTACACTACGGTAGGCTGAAGCTAACAAAAAATCCACTTTCATACAAAATAATGCTAAATAGAATTAATTTTCTTTATAATTTGTTTTTATTATTTGTTTATTAATATTCTCAGAAAACAATTAAGTTCCCAATTTCGTGAATTAAAGTGTCTATTATACAAGTAAAGAAAAAAAAGCTGCTATTAATTCTCTTTTTCAGATCGAAATATGAAACGTAATTTAATTGTAAACCATAGCAAATAAAGCTTTAAATGAATATAGTTCTCGATACAGCATTTTTTTAATGAAAGGAATAGTTGAAAAAAGTGTGGTTGTTTTTTGTCATGTATTTTTATTTATTTTGAACTGCAGTAGATGGCGCCACAATTTAAGGCAATAAAATTTTTTTTTTTTTGCTATCCTAACTTTTTTTTTTTAAACCGCTGCATAACTTTTTTTTTTGAGAACAAAATGATAATAATAGTGATAAAAAAATTATTTCAACCTATTTTAATCAAAGAAAAAAGAAATAATTGGTAGGGAGGCTTGAAATATTTATAATAAAAACGAATCAAAGCAATTCAAAGACAATAAACGACTGTAGTACAATTCAGTTCGCATTTTTAAAAAAAAGTTTGTACAAAAACACAATCCTTCACGCACAATTTTTTTCTAAAAAGAACTGGATTGATCATTATTAAGTGTTATGTTAATGAAGATATTCGTAAACGACAACATGGTTATAACTCAAACATCAAAATATTACTAATCTTTGCATCAGAAGTAGATGCTGATAATTTAATACGATGATTAAATCCGCGACTCATTTATATGAATAATTAAAAAATAAAACATACAAAGTATTTCACTAAGTCTTTTTCTATACTAGAGAATTATACATTTTCAGAAGTTAATCAATAACAAAGAAAAGGGACTTATTTTTTGGGTAATTCACTGAAATAGCATTGTAGAATTTTTGTTATTTAAAATTAAATAAACTCCAATAAAAATAGTTTTTAAAAAATACGTATTTTACTTATAAATATGAATCTACCTTTAATGTAAACTTTATATTATTTAACGTTATAACAAGTATAGCCATACAAAAAAAGAGTACAGCCGTATGGGTGAAAAAAAAAAAAAAAAAGAAACAAAAAAAAGACAAACATCTGCAGTTTTTATATTATCTGGTTAAAATTGGCATCATCATCGATGGTTCTCAAATGACTAATATAAAACTAACTTTTAAATTTTTTCGTTTAGGATGGCATTTTTTTCTTTCTTTTTTTTCTGTTTGCTATCGATTAGATTATTTTGCGCAAACGATTAATCCAAACAAAAGACCTTTAACGTTTTTTTTTTTAAAATGATCTTTTATAAAAGATTTTTCTTATTTCTACTACTTCTCATTTAAAACAACACAATTTTCTTTTGCATTAATGCAGTGTTAGTTTAATAATAAATCAGATTCTTCGCAAAATATTTTTCTGATATCGAACTTCGCGAGACAGAGAGAAACATTCAATAGTTAAATTGTAAACTAATATGAGTATTCTCAAGGAGTATAATTTTCGATATCGCGGAATTTCAGCTTCTAATATTTCCTGTACTGCTAGATGTAATTGATGAACATTAGGATTTAATGGTTTCAAGACGTAATAAGTACAAGTATTAATTTTTTTAAAGAAATATTCCTCTTTCGTAAATTTTTTCAATTTTTTCTATTAGTTCACCCTCTCCCTATATATATATTTATATATATATATATTTCAAATTTTGAATCATTAATAAAATACTTTCTATTAGTCCAATCATGTTCAAATACATTTTTTTAAACTTGCAGTGGATGGCACTAATGTGAGAAGACAGTTTTTTTCAAATATTAATTTAATAATTAAATTTTATTTTATTTTTTAATTTTAAATTTATTCTACGTTATTTCTGTCGAAGTTACAACTGGCTGCAACAGATGGCGTCAATACGTTTTTCTAACAAAGTAGGAGAATTGACTTTAAAAAAAAATTATATCACTTGTTTTACATAAATAAATCTTTTTTTCCTATAATTTTTTTTTTATCTTCTTTTTAAAATTGGAAACTATTTCTGTATTTATTTGGTGTTAAAAAAAAAAAAACTTTTTTATTGCTTCTTAGATTATAGTATAATATTAGATTATCTATTTTTTTTTAACTCTTGTAATTCTGAAATTATCAGGAAGATTCTAACAAAATTTAAAATGCAAACTAATTACGAAAATTGAAAAATCAGTTATGTGAAAAATATACGGTTAAAATCATTTAACACGAAATTGAAAGGCCTGAAATATATTTGCGTGTTAAAGGAAATTGCAAAAGAAAAAAAATTCAGTTTATTAGAGCACATTTTATTTACATAGATATGTATATATTGCATGTATTTAATAAAAATCAAGGAAACAAAAACTTAATGTAATTTAATACTTTTTCAAATTTTTTGAAAAACAAAACATAACCTGATATTTTTTTTTATATTGTTTAATTTTAGCATCGAATAGTCAACACATTGTTCGATGTCCTCCATTTTGTTATTCATTTCACCATTGGAATGCATGTCTAAATAACTACACATACTTTTCATGATGTTCCTCATTTCGGATGACGTAGGAATAGGAGCTGCATCATTCGTTTCATTTTTGTCGTCCGAATCGTCGAATGAATGATATTTTTTGAGCTTTGAACAAACTCCAAAATGTCTTTGTGTGCAATAATTGGGGCTGTAAGCAGATTATCATCATCAATTGCAACGAGCTCTTCCGACGATGCAGTTGGACAGTCCAAAAGTATAGGAATCTTTTCAAACATTTCATTAAATATCGACCTATATAGTTTAAACATCCTCTCTCTCAGAAAGAAAATATTTTCGTGTTAAGCGATTTTCATTTCGTGTTTAGAGTAAAAAATGCATGAAAATACATAGTAGTTTGTAGGGACCGTTGTATTATTCCGTGTTAATCGATATTTCGTCTTAAGCGTTTGCGCGTTAAACGTAGTTCACTGTATTGAAAATACTGTGCATTCTTAAGCTAATTAAATATGTTAATTAAATTTAAAAACCCAATATATAAAAGCTTAATATAGCTCCTCTTGAGCAATTGATAGAGGTATTAATTTGTCCAGCTGTGATAAAAATTCAGTAAAGAGTACCTGTTTCCTTAACATCGACTTTTATTCACATTTGAGGACTGCTTTTACATGAAATCGTTAGCATATTGGGCTCAATTTATGTGACGTCATAGTCACGTGATAGTGAAAGCCACGTGATTTTAGCCAATCAATTCAAAAACTCATGCGACGTCATAGTCACACGATAAAAACTATCTAGTGTTTCCAACTAATCAGTTCACGCGCTCCGGTGTTGCCAAGTTTTGCTCTTTGCAGAAACTTTCTCTTAAAAAGTACATTGTACACAAAATGCATTTTATTTAAAAGTATAAACATAAAATCTGATTTTTCTTTAATTTAAAAAAATCTTTTTGAAGAATTTTTTTTCCTAACATTTAAACATCTTTACCCAAAATATGAAATTTGAAATTTTATCTGAGTTTTACAAATAGAACAACAAGTACAATTAGTTTAATGTTTGTTTTGAATTCAATGGAAAACACGTGTTTGTTTTTATCATGTGACTTCATGAATTAAGCCCATTAAGAAAAGAAAAGACCTTTATGTAAGATATTGGAACAGTTCATGTTTTTAAATCTCTATGATTAAAAGTATATAAAAATAATTTTGAAGCTAATATATATTTCCCTTATCAATATTCGTTGACGCAGGGACATTTTAAGACTGCTTGAGGCCCTGGGCCCCTACGAAAAAGCCTATGAAAATGTAGACTGACCCTGAAAAGAAGACAGTATATAGAATACGTTGTCAAATACTCATTCAAACAATGACCCGAAACAAAGAAATGTGCATAACTTACAATCACACAAACCAGCTTGACCGACTGCCACCTTTTGACTGATGGTGTAATGATGGTGTATGGTGTTAGGCCTACGTCAAAACATGGACGACGGTCAACCCATGCAGTAAGTTGACATATTGTCCGAAATTCCCAGGTTTTTTTTCGGAGAATATAATCGGAAAAAAAATTTGACCGTTGGAATTATTCGAATCATTATCTTATTAACTCATTCAGGACCATGATTACATATATGGGATCACTTCAGGGAACTCGGTATCATATGTGATATTGCGTTTTCCCCTTTCTGAGTCCCGTGATCATACCGGTCTGATCTGGATTTAGAACTTATGGAATTTGGAATGATTTTAAACCATAAATTTTGGCGTATTTTATTACAGCAAGGGTTCTATGTGAATTTTGAAATGGAGTAAGGCTTAACAGAGAAAAACAAATTGGTCCAGAACGGTTTAAGGTTAAGTCGAGAATGGAACGAGGTCACCATTGGGACTGAGGCCTTGAACCTGGGCTCAGTTGGCCCATGCCTTAAGATGTGCCTGCGTTGATGTCTACCCCCAACAATTTGTATTATTTATCATAATCACAAATATGGTTATAGAAAGTTCAATGACGTAATGGAAAACATTTGGACACCCCTGCAAAGTAGGGTTTTGGACACCCAAGTGTTGGATTTTACAAAGGGTAGATACTTGGCGGCAGTCAGGCCCCCTAGAACCCCCCCCCCCCCGGGAATGCGGGGTATATGTTACGCCACTGAGAAAGTTGTACATTTAAGTTTAGTATATTGATGAGCAACTCTTAAATAAAAATCTTATGTGTTCACAACCACCCTCATCATCATCATCATCACAAAAAAATAGCTCAATGACTCATAAAAAAAGTGAGGTTTTCGGGCTTTAAACACTGTTGAAAGGGACCAAATTTAAGTATGGAAAAGATCTCATTCAATATGCTATGGATTATTTGCGTGTCATTTCAAAAGAAGCATCCCAGCACTATTTAAAACAGAATCACTGGGAGTAATGTTTGGCTGTTCTAACAGGCTACTTTTGAAGAGATTAGTTCAAGATTGTTCTATCTTAACTCGGGCATTAGTCGGATATTTTTCGAACACATCTCGTTATTTCATTGAAATACAGAAAATAAAAATAACTCAAATGTATCTTAAAATATAATTGAAACAGGCCATAATTTCCTCTGCAATAATATTCTAATTATGGAAATATCGAGTTTTATAGGCAATGTTCGATTCCAAGCATTAATTTGAAAAATAAGCTAAGACTAACCACAAAAGGTATGAACGGGGTTACCATAATGGCGACTTTGTAGCCCTTGACGAAAAACTTGGCGAAAATACGATGTAGTCAAGGGATAATCGATAAGGTTCTAGGACAGATCTATCTAGAAATTACCATGAGGCTATATAAAGAACATTTGAAACGAAGATCGGAATAGTTCAGACGAGAATTCATTCCAGATCAGAATCTGTTTGTGCTTCGACTGCAATAAGAGAGAGAGAGAGAGATAATTTACCTGTCTGATTTCCTGCAAGTGCAACTGTTCTAAAGAGCCGTTTCTACAGAACGTTGTAAAACTTGTTTAAAACCAGTGTGATTTGCACTATTGTAAATAATTTGTTATAATATTTCTTTGTGTATATAAGTCGATTTGTTTTCGTGTAGTTCTTTATTCATCCTTGTCCATTAATAAATCAGTTATTATTTAAATAATTGGATTCATCACAACATATTTGTACTTTATGTTTCCAAAATGTTTTGCAAAGGATTTATTAAATATTTTGTGAAAATTGTGGCTGTAGTAGTCTTAGACGTTTTTGATGTAGTATTACTTAACAAACACCTTGAAAGATTATACTAGGACTTATATTTCAATTCCTACTTTCTCTACTATTACTTCACTCTTTCCCTATATATATATATATATATATATATCTTTTTCAAATTTTCAATCGTTTGTAAAATACGTTCTATTTATCCATTCAAGTTCAAATAAATTTTTTAAAACCTGTAGTGGATGACATTTGATGTTAATACAGTTTTTTTCAAATATTAATTCATTAATTCAATATTATTTTTTAATTTTAAATTTATTCTGCATTATTTCTGTCGAAGTTACAATTATCTGAAAAAGATGGCTGCAGGACGTCTTTCTAACGAAGTAGGAATTTGTGACGGGCTCACGCGTCTTTTCTTTAACATGACCTCTGGGTTCTTTGGGGGCCAAGATTAATGGCAACTCTTTTCCAACCAAACCCAAGAAGCGAAATGTGAAGAAAAAAATGCAAATAAGAGAGCTTTTAAATAAGAGAAGTTTCAGTAAGTCGTATGGCAATTTGGGGAATGTTATGTGTGAAAGTGACACAAGCGTGAATTGACAGCCAATTGTGAAGTTACCTTGAAGATTAAGTCATTAGGTCAAGGGATTTACCATTGCACACGCGCCCAGACCCCTCTTCATGAGATTGAAACTAAAATTGGATTAAGGTAGGATTGATTATTTGATATTAGGACTTGTAATATTGTTAGAAGTGAGATTAGGTGGATTAAGTATTGATAGTGGTCCAAGTTACGCGATTCGGTTTAACTATTACTGTGTGTTTGTTCATAGTAGATTTTCGCATAAATAATATTATCTAAATTGTTAGACACTTAAGTTTCATTCTTAATAAAGTCATATTAAGAATTTAAAAATCTCTATTCCTTTTGTAAACCCTACACCTCTAGCTCACGCGGATAATCAAAGAAACTGTCACCTTAGGGGGGCGGTTTCACAAATTTATATTAAAAATCTTTCGTATTACTTGTTTTAGTTAAACATAATTTTCAGCGAAAGATGCTTATATACTCTTATGCTTTATAGTTAATTTTATTATGCTTAATATTTAATATTATTAATATTTTCCTATTAGATTCAAGTATAAGGGCAAAATTTCTGATTTATGAATTTAATGAAGTGTGACGAGAACAATCAATAACACATTGCTCTTTTTCAAATCCTTACCGGGATAACGAATGCCAGATTTACGAATATGCATTGAGAAGGATGATTAATCCACTTTGATGACACTGTCGAAGAATCTTTTAAGCAGTGTATTCATTAGGGGTTGCTAATGAGCCGTCGGAGATATTCGCCATTGACTATGAAGTCTTTTTGACCTCAACACATGGATGCGTTTGAAATTCTCTGCGACATGTTAGCAAAGTGAAAAGTTTTAGTGGCCCTTTAATTATGTACAAACTTTAGATAATATAATAAGATGAACATATAATGTATGCTCTATTTAGGATAATGTGAAAGGGATGCATCAATGTTGATGATATTATACAAGGAAAGTATCAAAATTCTATTATGTATTAACTAGCAATTATTTTAAACAAATTTTGTCAATATGATTTGCGATCTATTTTTAATTATACAGGGTTGTCGTGGCGTGAACGTCACTGGTGTATGAGGGTTCGGGGAAGAAGCGGGCACATAATCTTTAAAATAGCTATTTTTATTGTATCTCTAACTCTTTATGAAAATATACAACTTGTGACGGGTTCATCCGTCTTTTCTTTAACATGTCCTCCGGGTTCTTTTGGGGCCAAGATTAATGGCAACTCCTTTCCAACCCAAACCCAAGAAGTGAAACGTGAAGCTGGAATGCGAATGAGATAGCTTTTAAATAACAGAAGTTTCAGTAAGTCGAATGGCAATTTGGGGAACGTTATGTGAGCTATTGATACAAGCGTGAATTGACAGCCAGTAGAAGTTACCTTGAAGATTAAGCCACATTAGATCAAGGTGCATACCATTGTACGCGCGCCCAGACGCCTCTTCATAGTATTGAAGCTACGATCAAATTAAGGTAGGATTGGCTATTTGATATTAGGTCTTGTAATATTATTAGAAGTGATATTAGGCGGGTTAGATATTGATAGTGGTCCAAGTTACGCGATTCGGTATAACTATTATTGTGTGTTTGTTCATCGTAGATTCTCTCTTAAATACTATAATCTAATTTGTTAGAGGTTTAAGTAATATTTTGAATAAAGTCATATTAAGAATACAAAAATGTCTGTTCCTTTTGTAAACCCTACACCTCTAGCTCACGCGGATAATCAAAGAAACGGTCAACTTAGGGGGGCGGTTTCACAAACTTTATAGCTTAACTCTGTGAACAACCTGAAATCCTAACACTTAATTTGACATATAAGGTTATTGAAAATCACTTGACTTCAGTTGGCTCTCCTTGTGACGATCATTCTGGAGCCCGATAGCTCGGTCAGCTCCAATGTTATTTACTTCCCCAACTCCTAGAGGATTCTACGACGAATATTAATTTCAGTTCGAGCTACCTCCCAGTCTCAGTTCACCTTCTCTTATTCTTAGATTTCACGATCAACGATTGACCATTAGCCTCACATACCCAACGTCAAGTTTTAAACAGTAGTTACACATTTGCATAAAATCTAGTCATCTCTGTGGAAAGTGTTTTTAAATTAAAATCACAGTTAAGGAATAGTTTCCCCAAGAGGATTAGTAAAAGAACCCAAATAGAATCCGTTACAGGGTGTCCCAAAAATAGTGTCCAAACTCTACACAACCAGAATCCTCGTCTGGAGTACATAAAGAATGCTTGATGAACTGTACCTGTACTATCCATAATTTATGATAAAAACATGATAAATGATGATGAATGCATGATGATGCACGAGGGTTTCTGACGAGGGCACATTTTTGCTTCATGTCCGTGCGGACATGATTTCCAGCACGTGGTTGGCTGAATATCATGTCCTGGTCACTGGATCGGATGTAAAGATCCTGCTCTATGGCTGCCACGATCGCCAAATTTTATACCGTTCATTTTTTGCTTGTGGGGCATTCTCAAAGAATTGAAGTATCGAGATGGAGTGATTACATAAACGGATTTCGTTGCTCCTCTACGTACTGCTCAGGGGTTCGTCCTTGACACTTGATCATGATTTAAAAAACGAAGTCCGTCGCCAGTAGCCTTCGTGCAGCTTTGTAGTGCAATGTTAATATAACTCTCATTCATTCATTCACTCATAAGTGTCATTACAAAGAGTCAGTAGCCGTCCATCCGGTATAGTGGTTAGTGACGCTAATTGCGGTGCCGTAGGGCGTGGGTTTGAATCCCGGAGAAGGCATGGATGCTTGTAAATGTATAGTGCGGCATGGGGATACTCTAAATAGCCGTCGAGACGCAAGTCCTCTCGTGAGGTTGGTGAAAGGGGAAGAGATGTGGAAGGCCCCTGACAACACCCAGGGTTTTCTCCCTCAAAATTCGGGTGGAACCGAGCCAAATCGTACTGTCCCCTGCTTGGTGCTCAAAAGCTAAGGCTAACAACAGACGTAAAAAAATCTTGCTCTTAGCCGCGATGAATTTCGTGGACCTTGATCTGATGTTACTGTCTATCACGTGGCATAAGTAAGAACAATAACAGAAAGAGTCAGTAGTGTACACAAAGGGGGGGGGGGGCCCCAAAGCCCCTGATTTTTTTCAATTGATTATAATTCTATGTATATAGTATGTAAAATTTAGTTAAGTGTTTGTTATTAATAATTAAATTTATCAATTGAGGCTAATTATTTATTCAATAATTAATTCTTTAATGTTTTTTTGTTCCCGAAAATCAACAAACTCAAAATAATATGCTGGGCGGAGTATTGGAGTATGATACGAAATGAAATTTCTACTCTGGCACCCCCCCCCCCTTCCTTGAAATATTCCTGTGTGAGCCACTGCAAAGAGTCATAGTTTACATTTGATTATCATAAAAAAAAGATTAAAAATTCTTCAAATGCCTGAATTATTAAAAAAGTTGAAAATATTTAATTGTTCTTAAAACATTAAAAAAAAATAATAATAACGACCCAATGCATTGTTAATAAGCACGAAATCGCATAATCCTGAAGATGGTAAGCATTTATTTAAAAAAGAAAAACCTTTCTGAATGCTTTAGTCCCTTTCTGTATTTTATGGATTAGATTTGTCATTTTTTTCAATCATAGGTTTTTATTTATCCTTCCAAGCAGAAAACATTGAATTTTTCTCATGAAATAGGTTTATTCATCGAGGATTTTGTAAACATCATTACTTAATTTTTTTATTTTGCTTATTTGCAAGAAAATTTTTATCTGGGTGAAGGGATTGCAGCAAAATTGATCTTATTACTCGTCTTACAGTTTCAGAAAATAATTAAATTTTGAGATAAAATATAATGAAAAAAAAATCATTTTATTGTACTTAATGCGGATTTTCGATCATGCTTTGAAGAATAAACCATTTATCTGCACCGAATAAGCTCCTTCATAGGATTTTGTTTTTATTTTCCCTTTCGATTTACCTTTAAGTTTTTTAACGCAGATAAAACATTTGACTTTATTAAATTGCCCCAATTTGGCTTCATTTTCTAATGAATTTGTTATTTTTGCGATAAAAACAAAAGTATTTGGATGTCATGTCCAACTTTACATAATCACTTTTCATCGATCTATACTTGCGAAATTGAAGCATACTTTTAAATTCAAAACCAAATGATTTTTAAGACCAAATGTTTCACCAAAAGGTGATAAAAGTCGCCAATCAGTTAACCATGGTCATATTTTATAGGTTTGCCATAATCTTATTTTTCATGTTGATGCTGGGTAGCGAACTTTGCCTGTAAAACTCAATTTTCCTCAAGGAGATTATTGTTGCGGGGAAAACAACAAACGTGATTGATTGATTGAATATTAACGTCGCACTGTTCAGCTACACGAGGGCTTTTGGCGACGGACCACGTAATTTTGAACCATGGTCAAGTGACGTGGACGACGCCTGAGCTGGCACCCCCCTCTCCTAACTACCACACCACACCAACTTAGAAGGAATATCCTACCTATACTTAGCAAGAATATTCTTTGAAATCCACTCTTTCAAGAGTTATGGCAGCACGGGTTCTATGATGAGTATTTTAGTAGGGAAAGCGAATAGTTTTGTAGCAGATATTGCGTTTTCAGCGCATTGCAAAGATTATTATTTTTGTCCCGAATAAAAAGTTTATGCCAAAATTTAAGTGTCTTATGTTTTTGTGTGTTAATGAAGACCTTAGAAAATGATTTGACTATTTATTTTAAGTGAACGGTGTATATAATTAATTTTACAGTGGAATATCTTTAATTAATTTATTAGCTCTAACGGATTAAATTTCCCAAAGTGGAGTATTTTTTGTTTATGTATATTCCTTAATTTTCAATGTAGTGATCCAAAAAAAAATTATTGTATGAAAAAACTGCAGTAAATCATTATGCGGTATATAAAGTATTAACGTGCATCGCTCCTCTACACACGGCGGGTCTTTAGTGGTACTGGGCTCGAACTCGTGACAAGGGAAGCCACGGTCCGATACCTATACCACAACAAACGTGGGTGAGTGCTTATTAACGCCACACTATAAATCAACACCAGGGCTATTAGCAGGGACGTCTTAAGGGGTCAACTGGATCCGGGCCCAGGGCCTCGGTCCCAATGGGGGCCTCACCTCATTCTCGACTCAGCCTTAATAAGATCATGATTCGAATAATTTCAACGGTCAAATGTTTTCGGTTAATTCTCCGAAAAACTGGAAATTTCAGACGATATGTCAACTGGCTTCATGTGATGACCATTGTCCATGTATACGCTTAGGCCTATCATCACACACCGTCATTACTCATTTTGTCAAAAAGTGGCAGTCTGTCAAGCCGGTTTGTGCGATTGTAAATACAGTCAGACCTCTATATAACGAAGTCGCTAAATACCAGAAAAAAGTTCGCTATATGGAAAATTCGTTATATTCAGATTCACACCATTTAATACACTTTATAAACCACATAAAACAAGTTTTAAATTCACTGTACATTAAACACTACATGTTAAAAAAAGAAATTATTCCCACCTTTTTTTAAAATTAATATATGTTTATTTTATATATCTTATTCATCAAAAAAGAAAGAAAGAAAGAAAAACTGCAAGGAAAACTATAGAAAAAAGAATGCCGAAGAATTCAATGTTAAGAAAATAACTTTGTACTAAAATTAATGAATTTTATGGACATTTTATAATTTAAAGCATACAAGAGTAATATTAAACATACGTTATTTTTTATAATTAGAACACGGGGACAAGGGACAACTCCACTGAGGGTGAAAGAGGATATTGAAGATGTTTCTAGTGAACTGGGCAATGGGGGTTAAAGGTTGCACGGCTTGAATGAAACGTCCAGAACTCTATTGCTCTCGGCGAGATAGGATCTAATACAACCAGTTCAAGATTTATGACCACCATAAAATGTGTTAAAGAGAGAATAACTTGAAATTTTTTCAGAAATATTTTTAAAAAAATGGAGAACAAAAACTGAATTACAAAAGAAAAAGTTCGTTATATAGAAAATGCACTTCGCTATAGAGAGGTTATTTTACGAAGAAAATCTTGAAATGATCAAGGTTCCAGGGAAAAGTTCGCTATATAGAAAAATTCGCAATATAGAGGTTTGTTATATAGAGGTTCGACTGTAATGCATATTTATTTGTTTCGAGTTATTGTTTATACGAGTATTTGACAACGTATACTTTGTGCCGTTTCTTTGTGCTCATAGGTGGGGCCTACTTTTGTGTAGGGGCCCAGGGCCTCAAGAAGTCTTAAGACGTCCTTGGCTACTTGTGACGGTCCTCGTAATTTTAACCTCTGTCAAGTGACAAGGACGATACCGCAGCTCTGGTACTTCCTCACCAAACTTCTACACCAAGCCAATGGGAGGATTTAGAGCCTCCACAGATAAAACAGGCATCAACCCCATCCACAGTGGTGCTAGGTTTGAATTCATGACATTCCAACCACAACTCCATGACCTTGACCACTAGGCTACTGTGGCAACACTTCAATGTTAAAAATGGAAAAATGCAAAATGTTTATTATAACTTTTTTTTTTTTATTCTGTAATTTTTTCAGAAAGCAAAGCGGTGTCTGATTATTTAAGTGACATGCTTTACTTCGTAGAAGATTGTATTCTAATTTCTTAACTACGAATATTACAAACATTTGTAAAAAATCATGCATAGTTTTATTCTGTTTACAAAATAATGATATAAATAACAGCTTTAAAAACTTTAATTTTTTTTTTAATCTTTTAGAAATTCTTTCATACACTTTCATTGTAATCGATCCTTTGTGATTAACTGAAGAAGAATAAATTTTATTTTTTTTCAAAAAATTGAAATAATTCTTTTTTTTAAAATATTTTTTCAGTTTGAGATATAATTTCTAAAGGTCATACAGTTTTGTTGCATTTAAAAAAATGTGTTATATTATAAGGTTTTAAAATGTTTTATAAAATCTAATTTCACTATAAACGTCTCAAAAATTTGTACATACAGCTACTATTTTAAAAAACACGATACAATTTTTTCCTTAACCAGTAATATTTCTGATATGTGTGTGTGAGAGAGAGAATATACGTTGTTTCAACATTTTTTAAACATTTATTCTAAACATGGATATAGTCTGGTTTTTTTTTTGATATTTTACATGGCCAGTAGCACATAAAATACCCGTAATGATTATTTCAGCATTTAACTTGTAAATAATAAAGGGTAAAATCTCAATTAAATTTATAAGATCAAATAACAGCCGATGATTTAAATTGACAGTGCAAATATTTTCCCCATTTTCTATAGTATTAGTACTTATTAATGCTTGTGTAAGCAAATGTTTTGTTATTTATGTTTTAAGAATTTATTATTCGTTAAATTCCTATGCACTTTTCTGAATATTAATTGAAAACTAATATTTTTGCTACGAATTGTGAATTTTTTAAACATCTATTTGGCAATGTTTGCTATGTATTGCTGTTTATTTAACCCTCTAAGCGGTCTGCACTTCAAAGTCTTGCCATTCTGGAGATGCTTCAAAAATGCACCACACATATTTTTTTGCTTTCAGGTGGGGTTCTCAAAACGGTTGAGCTGTGCTTTTAAGAATGCGGCTCGGCCGCTTTTGGGAATCTTGCTTGAAGGCAGAAAAAGCATCTCTGGAATGGCGGAATTTTACGTGCAGACCGCTTGGAGGGTTAAATATACACTCATGGACAAAAAAAATTAGCACACCAAGAAATAATTGCGGGATCGTTACTAAACTTGGCATGAAGGTACATGTCGGGGAAATATGCAAATGATTAGAAATGCAGCGTCATTGCGCATTACGTATAGCCGGTAGAGGGCGTTTACCATCGTTCTCCGTGGAGTATAAAACAGGTAACCAAAGCTTGTTTGAGTGCGCTGAATCGTTTACAAAGGAAGAGCTGCGGTAGACATGCCATTACGCCGTTTTCGAAGACAATATGAGCAGCTGTCGCAGTTTGAGAGAAGGAGAATCATTGGCATGACGGAAGCTGGGTGTTCAGCTAGGCGAGTAGCTCGTCAATTAGGCCGCTCTGATTGTGCTGTGAGGAGGTGTTGGGACCAGTGGATCCGAGAGATGTCATTTACACGAAGAGCAGGCTCAGGACGTCCTCGACAGACCAGTCGTCGAGAAGACCACCACATCGAAAGAAATGCACACGTACAGCCAACTGCTTCATCAGCCACCATCCAGTCACAGGTAGCACCTTCACTAGGGACTCCTGTTTTTTCTCGAACCATACAAAGGCGTCTGGCTGACGGACATTTGGGATCGCGGCACCCATTACGTGTGTTGCCCTTGACGTCCACCCATCGACGCCTCCGTTTGGAGTGGTGTCGCGTACGAGGAAACTGGATTGCAGCGGAATGGAACCAGGTTGTCTTTAGAGACGAATCCAGATTCAATCTCAGCAGTTATGACAATCGTGTTCGTGTGTGGAGACCCCGTGGTGAACGCCTCAATCCTGCCTTTGCTTTACAGCGACACACCGCTCCCACAGCTGGTGTGATGGTTTGGAGTGCCATTGCCTACAATACACGGTCACCCATTTTTCAACAAGACAATGCTGGGCCTCACACATCAAGGGTATCATAGGACAGTCTCTGCACTGTTATTCCCCTTCTTTGGTCTGCCCTATCCCCAGATTTGTCTCCTATCGAGTATATCTGGGATCATTTGAGACGGCGAATTGGGCATCCAACGAGTTTGAACGAACTAGAGGCAAGGTTACAGTAAATATGGAGCGAAATGTCTCAAGACATCATACAGAACTTGGATGCCTCAATGTCCGATCGTATCGCATCGTGCATTCGCACTATATATAGAGGGGGTTCAACAGGGTACTAAATCCTCCATTCTTTTGCCTTTTCCTCTGAAATAAATTATCCTTTTTCTATGATTTTTTAATCATTTACTTATATCAAAGTAGTTATTACGTATGTAAAATTTCGTTTCGTTTTGACAACTCTTTCTTGGTGCGCTAATTCTTTTGTCCATGAGTGTATAATAACTATTAATCCTTATCATGCTGCATAATTATTGATTTCTTTTAAAAATAAAGAGTATATTTTTGCCTAAAATCTAAAAAAGAAAAATATAAAAGTGTAAGAAACTAGTAATATTATATTTTGATAAATGAAAAAATGAAAAATTATTAATTTCTTTAACTGAGAAACTAAAACAGAGAGAATTTATCCCCATACTTCTAATTTACATAACTTTAATTTGGAATTCGGCAATGAGAGAATAACACTTTTTTTGACGGAAAATTAAAAAAAAAATTTTTTTGTTTGTTTGAATTTCTTAAACATTACTCTAAAACCACCGTGGCGTATTCGGAACCAGAAATTCAATTGATTATACAATAAATTCAGAGTTAGTAAGCGTATATTAACGTCGTACTATAAAGCAACACAACGGGCTATAGTGGGGATGGGCCTCGTAATATTTTGAATCACTGGCAAGTGACGCGGACGACACCTGAGCTGGCAACTCCCATTTCCAAACTTACACACCAGACTCACAGGACATGAAACCTCGACAGAATCTACACGGCCTGTCTTCAGTGGCACTAGACTCGAACTCATGTCACACCGTCTACTAGTCCCGGCCATAACCTTTACCTTTAGATCATAAGGCAATAACTTTATATGACCATAACCTTTAGACTGCCACGGCAGCAAATTTAAAGCAAAAGTTTATATTAACGTGAGCTAGATTAACAAACGACAATATTAATATGATACAGAATATTTCCACAGCGAAAAAAAAATTACTTTCCGACTTTAATTACGTAATGGGACATCAAATCCTATTCTTCACTCTTTTTCTTACCTCTTTGCAGAAAAGAACAAACGAATTATTCCATAAAGTTAAGCCTTTTCCACCAAAAACACATTCCATGCCTAATATAATCCCGAAAACCATTTCACTATTTTCCATTCCTCCAATAAAATTTCACTCTCTCACTTCCTCAGCCAATAAGAAACCTAAGCTCTCGAGTGAAGAGAGTGGCTCAGAGTTCAGTATTTCTGCATCAAGTCACCACAATTATCGTATCGTATCCCAAAACCGTAAGAAATGAGGCGTAAAACACTCTTGGATCTCTCTCCTGGCCACTCGCGGTTCCAATTACAGTCACAGTTGAATGGAACAGACGGCCTCTTACTTGAGATTCCACTCTGGGGAGGCATTTCACATTTGTTTAGATGGAAAGGGAGGAAAGTAACAAGTTTTGTTTTGGAAAAATGGTTCCGGCCTCTTTCTGAATACAAAAGAGGCGAATTTACATAATGCGGTGGAAGCGCAGTTTTTAGAGGTAAAATTGCAACCATTTATATTGTTGTGGCAGTAGTAGTGAATTTTGGGTATTACAATTCATGGGAAACAAAGGAGTTACATTTTAAATGGACCCTTTAGAATGCACCTGTAATTTATGGAATGAAAATGTCATGCAGCAGTTTGAGCTATGAATCAGTGGCAGTTAAGAATTTGCGGAATGTAACGTGTTCTGAATTTTTTACGTATTTATTGTCTTGTCCAATAACAAATGATATAATGTTTAAAAGATGTTTCAATGGGCAGAATAATAATTTAAATATTTATTTGGAAAACAACGGAGGGGTAGATTCCTTTATATTTGTAAATAAGTTTTATTTATAATAAAATAATACAATTCACATTGAATACCTTTGCTTAGTGAGATAACTTTGAATAATTTTATGTATTACCTTATAAACTTATTAATCCCTTTAATATAAAATTTTAATAATGAAAATTGTATTTGCTATATCTATATATATTTAGGAGAAAAGCGACTCACTCACACACTTATCACGAGATCTTCGAAATTATTAGATCGACAGACTTGAAATTTGGCAGGTATGTTTTTTATGTTGAATTAAGATCCACTAAAAATAAGTTTTGCAAAAATCAATTCCCAAGGAGAGTTAGGGAGGCGTTATGGACAAACATTCTCATATATATATTTTCGAACTATTAGACCTACAGACTTGAAGCTTGGTAAGCATGTTTCTTTTCTTGAATCAGCTAAAAACATCTGATGATGTTTATGGAACATCGTATGATGTAAATGAAATGCATAGTCACTATCAAATTTTGACACTCAACACTTTGTTGCTTCTATTTGGGTTGTGAAGACTCTTGTAGATTTATGTCATGGCATATTTATTTTTTTCATCAAATTTGGCAAAATCTATCAAAAATATTTCCTGCCAAAATGCTCAAAATCCTTACCTATTCGGCATCAGCTATAGGATAACTCTATCGTTGCCTAATAATCGGGCCATAATACCCCTTCAAAAGGGAAAACAACGCTCTTTCCATGACAATATATACACATGATTGTATTTAAGTTTCCTGTGTAAACAGCATTCTCTAACTAAGATGATCGAGTGGATGTCGCCAAATTTGATATAAAAATGAGAAAAGCACAGGGAGTCCATCTGTTCCAGATTAAAAAATACTGTCCATGTCCTTGAAAGTTTACAGGTGTATGATGACGGTCACATTGAACAATTTTCATTACATCAGTCTAAAAAAAATACGATTGATAGTATCTCCAATTGTGACATCTGGTCATAATTTTTACCCGTTTCTCTGAAAACTGAGCTAGTCTCTCCCCCTTTCAGCTCGTATATATTGTTTTTAATTTCTCCGCCTTTATTTTTAACGTGGAACGATGGCATAGTGACCTAAAATTAGTCTATAGATGTTAGAATCGTTTATACATTCCGTTTGTTAAATTTGCGGGTTTTGCATGCAAATTGCCACTTTAGGGATATTTTTGAAATATTTTTTTTAAAACATTTTTTGAGTGCATTTTATTTATAGTTCATTTATCGAATTAGCTGTAAGATGCTAATTATAGTGAAAGTTTAATTATAACGGCAAATTTTTAGTTAAGGTATCCGACTACGTTCGGAACCGTGATTTTAAAAAAGCGCATAAATGGATAATTTTCATGATATTTAGTGTCACTTAGATTAGAATGCATGTATAAAATTGTTGTAAGGACATTTTGACAAAAAAAATTATTTAAATGCAATATTTTGGCAAAAAATTAACTTAGAATAACCTTTTTTCAAAATGTTCTCCTTTTGGGAAAAGTGCTTCTATTATAATAATATTTTGCCTGTATATAGCTTAGACCTCCCTACAGAGACTCAACTATGATTTCTGAATAATTCACATTATTTTCAGAGTTACAACCATTTGAAATATAACTATCGGCATTTTTTTCTTAAAATTGCTCCCCTCTGTTGTCGTAAAACATGGATAAACCCACTTCTGAGATATATATTTCAAAAATTCTAGTTGAGCCTCTGTACAGAGGTCTGAGATATATACAGGCAAAATATTATTATAAAAAAGCATGTTTTACAAAAGGAGAATATTTTGAAAACGGGTCATTCTATGTTCCTTTTTTGTTAAAATATTGTACTTAAATAATTTTTTTTGTCAAAATATCCTTAAAACAATTGTATACATGTATTCTAATCTAAGTGACACTAAATATCATGAAAAATATCCATTTAAGCGCTTTTCAAAATCATGGTTCCGAACGTAGTCGGATACCTTAACATTTCAAACTACGAAATAAAGGAAATCACAGTAAAAATCATAATTTCATGCGTTGATTATAATTGTGATGAAAAGAAATTCAACTAATGAATGAAATGCCTGCTTTAATACAAAAATTGAAAACAAACAAAATTAATAAATTTTTATTTAAGAACATTAACAAAATATGGTGAATAAATTTCTATTATTAAAAGTTGTTTTTTTAACCCGTTAACTGTGTTTGACGAGTAGCAGGAATTTGTGTATTAACGAGTATACTCTCCATGCGTAATATGTAGTAACCATTGGCTATTTAAATTGCAATTTTTGAGAAAAACAAAACATATTCTCAGATTTCAAGATGATTCGAATATTTTGAGGCCATGCCGAAGTAAAACAAATAAATAAAAAATATGAAAAATTTAAAATGAGCTCATGTGTCCCCGTATGCAAGGACTAAAATAGCATACAAGTTCGCATAACAAATTTATTTATGTGCGTTGATAAGGTTTTTTTAGATGTTAGCCTAAAAGGGGCAAAGGCAAAAGTTAGAAATTTGATTTATATAATAGAGTTTCTTCAAGTAGGGACAAATGCGTGACACCGACCAGACGCTGAGCCTATTGATAGATGCTAACCCGAAGTTGCCCAGCTATCGAGTGGTGTAAATATGTTGATGTTAGAGCAGCGTTTCCCAAACTGTGGGGCGCGCCCCCTTGGGGGCGTGACAACTCTTCAAGGAGGGCGCGAGCATATTGAAAAGTCGAAAACAAAAGATTATTTAAAAAAAATTATTAATTTACTGAAAGTAAAAAAAACGAAATACATTCTGACATAATAAAAAAATAAAATACGCATTTACACTGATATACTACACTTATAAATATATCAGTGCTACACAATGTATTTTATAATTAATTTAACAATACTAAGTTACAAACAAGTTTAGTTATTACCAGTGACCTTATGGGTTTGTCATATATATAATCTAAAACAAAAATTAACACTTATCTTGGTAATTTTTGTGTACGGTTTATAATTAAACCTCTTGACTGTGCCGATCAAAAGTTTCGCGATTCGCTTCCCAATGCCAACCATTTTCCACGTAGGCACGCGTATGGTATGGGAGAGGGGGGAGGAATAAAGAAGCAAAAATAATCTGAAATAAGTAAATACTTCGCAAATATTGTCAATGTCCTTTTATTGCATTCCAAATTCTTTGGAATAATTTTACGGATAGCAATGCACAGAAAAAAATCCTACTTCGGAAAGACGTATATATACGTCTGGAGAAATAAACACTTTGGCTTAGCGAGACATTTTTATACGTCGGTGGCACATAAGAGGTTAAAGTCGTATTGTAACTTTAGTGTCAAAATATAGTATTATTGAATTCAGTACATTGTTATTGCCCCCCCCCCCCCCCCCACGAAAATTATGATTGAATATTGGGTCGCGAATATTGCAACTTTGAGAAGCACTGTGTTAGAGCCATGTATTGACATTAGAGTAATGGCCTAATGCCGTGCTGCCTGAAGAACAGTTATTTTATGTTTTTTTTTGGAATGGCAAGGATGCTTTCAGGTAAGAAGACTGTGATCAACCCTACAGCATCTCTCCAGAACTTCCTTAGAATCAAGAAAGGTAGAAAATACGTTGTCAGTAAAGAAGGAAGTAAATCAAAGAATGTTTAGATCTCAGTCGGGGAATTTAGAAGGTCACAAAAATTCAGGAGGAGAATTTAAATTCTTACCTTTATATGCAATTTTTCTTGAGTTTTTCGTCTAATGTATGTAATATATGTTTATGTTACCCAAATAAATAAGTATTAGTAATAAAATTGGCACTTTTATAAACTAAACTCATCTTTTTGATCCAATGTTTTAACAGTGACACTTACTCTGTGATTGAGGAGTATACTCGTCATCGCTCTATTCCCGTGACACATATAGTAGCGCGCCCTCAAACGGGGCGCCACATTAGCTGGTTAAATCAATAAGTTAACTATCAAAAAAGAGATACCTTTTAAATTCAAAAATCTCATCGTTTTAAAAATTATTTTTACACTTAATATCCTATATTATTGTATGTAAATAATATATAAAATTTCTTCCAAAAAAGGTATTCAGTTTTTAATTACATATTTTATAAAAGCCAGTTTGTTTTTAATCAAACTGAAGTCACCAAAACTTCTAAACCTTTTTTTAATGATATTTTGATGGAGTTTGTTGCTTAAGGTATCCGACTATGTTCGGAACCATGATTTAAAAAGCGCATAAATGTATAATTTTCATATTTAGTGTCATTTAGTTTAGAATACATGTGTAAAATTGTATTAAGGACGTTGTGACAAAAAAAGTTTATTTAAATACAACATTTTGGCAAGAAATGAACTTAGAATAACCTTTTTTCAAAATCTCCTTTTGTAAAAAATGCTTGTATTGTATTAATATTTTGCCTGTATATAGCTCAGACCTCTGTACAGAGGCTCAACTATGATGTTTGAAAAATTCAAATTATTTTCAGAGTTACAACCATTTGAAATAATTATCGGCGTATTTTCTTAAAATTTCTCCCTTCTGTTTTCGTAAAACATGGATAAACCGACTTCCGAGTTATACATTTCACAAATTCTAGTTGAGCCTCTGTAGAGAGGTCTGAGCTGAATACAGGCAAAATATTAAAATAATAGAAGCATTTTTTTTACAAAAGGAGAACATTTGGAAAAAAGGTTATTCTAAGTTATTTTTTTGCCAAAATATTGTATTTAAATAATTTTTTTTGTCACAATGTCCTTAAAACAATTGTATACATGTATTCTAATCTAAGTGACACTAAATATCATAAATATTATCCATTTACGCGCTTTTGCAAAATCACAGTTCCGAACGTAGTCGGGTACCTTAAGTAGAAGTGTCAATAGTACTTACATCAAATAATTTTGTTTTACGTTCTTTATAACTTTTTATTAGAGTTGCGAAGCAAGGAACAAAATTTTACAATAATAATTATATCATAGTCAGTTGAAACTATAAATAAATTCGAATTTAGTTTGAATAAAATAGTCATTCTGAAACTGCTTTTGAATAAATAAAAACGATTATTTTTTTGAGCAAACCATCTTTTGGAATTCTCAAGTAAATTAAGTACTTAAAAATTTGTTTATTAAAAATAAATTAATTAATTTTGTTTATTTTAAAAACAGCCATTGGAGAGTTGACATATAACTAGCTATACAGACATTTGCATTTATATATTAAGTAAGGGAAAAAATTTGTATTACGTAATATTAAAAAAAACTGCTTTCAAAACTTAAATGTTTACAGAAAAGGAAATAGAAAGAAAACATATATTTAAATGCGTGGGAATAAACCTGCTTCATAACAACCATCGAATAAATACCATCAATAAAAATAACGTATGGAATAAATAAATGATATTTTTTATAATTCCTGGGGTAAATATCATTCTGTGGTACTTTAATGTAATGATCACTTGAATACTTTTATTACTCTTAAATACTTATACTACACTTCATTAAAATTTAGAAATACGCAATGCAAGAGCTTGAAGAACTTTTTAAAATTACGAGTCTTTCGAAGATTGACCTTTTACACTTTTTGTTTTTAAAAACAAATCTGAAAATGGCAAAATTATGTAAAAAATAAATTATTGAAAGATTTGTGGTCTCTAGTACATAAAAGGAGTTCTGTAGTAAATCGTTGCTTCCATACATTTGTAGTAGCATTTTTTTGTCCATCGGCAAATTCACACATATTATGTATTTTTTTTAACACTGATACTCAGTCGAAATGAGAAAATGTCAGGTTTTTTTTCAAAAAAAAAAATATTATTTATATTATATAGAAGAAACAGGGAAAAAATAACAATGTTAAACTATTTATAACAAATGCCTTCGATTATATTTCCTTCTCGCTTTCATTGGCTGAATCGTCACTGGACCATCCAGTAGTAGCGCCTTGAAGTGTATCAGCATATCCAAGACTTGGTGTTTTTGTCTGAGTGTGATTATGGCGCCAGTATACCAAGTGCAGAAGCAGCATAGGCATAGCAGCCAACTACTCTAGCACCAACTTTGCACTGACAATACCATTCAATGTTTGAATTATGACCTATACCTATTCTTATCCATATGTTATATACTTTTGAACTTGTGTGTCGTACTCTCAACTGGAGTCGAACAACTGAGGAATCTTCTCGATTTTCGTAAAGAGAGTACAGCCCCGATTGATTATCGTGTTCGTGAGTGTAGGATCGGCTTTGCTTAAGCTGACATATCCCAAGAGTTAAATATCGTAGCTCCTTCCATGTTAATTGTAGAAAATCTGGAACATCAGAGAATTACACATAACAAAGTCCATATAACCCTTTTTTTGCCCAGTCTTTTTCTTCAAATGTTTGTTGTAAGTAATTAGGCTTCTTCACTAAATCTAGAATTCGTTGGGCAATT
>BMAV01003460.1:294077-305637 GCA_019973955.1 Trichonephila inaurata madagascariensis
AGTTATAAAGTCTACCTCAGAGACAATTTCTCAAAGGGTTAATTAATGTATAGAAGTTTCAAAAAGAAAATTTAAATAACAATTCCGTTGACGTAAGAGCTTATAATAATTGTTTACTGATTTTCATAAGTCTGTTTTCCCCGGCATTCATAAATCCTCGGGGGAAATTCGAAGTTCTTTTTGAAATAAATAATTTCTGTATAAATTTTGTTTCGGGTCTTAATCGCTGCAGTTACTGTTAATTGGAAAATATTACAATTTCGAAAAGCAGTTCCTAAAATCGCAGAGTTAGATTTAATCAATTACGGATTTTAATTCTTTCATGCAAGGTAATTAAAGCAAAATTCTCCGAAAAGGCTAAATGTATTTCTTTATAATAAAAAGAATATTCCCTTAGCGATTCTTACTATTAAAACAGAAAAGGAAGTCTTAAAGTGGTAAATACAATAACAATAAGGTGACTAATTACTTTAAAATTCTTGATTTTGAAAGCATATAAAGGAATTTTTTTTTTAAATATTTAAAGTCATTTCAATTAGAATACACATTTAAACTTGTTTTAAGGATAACTATTTAAATGTAATTTCTTTAGCAAAAGAAGATTGAAAGAATGACATATTTTCAAAACATTCTATTTTTCCGAAAAATGCTTCTATAATAAAAATATTTAGCCTATGAATAGCTAAGATTTCCTTTCAGATCTTGAACTGAGATTTTTTAAATGTATAATTTATAAGTGGACTTATTCATATTTAAATTTCATTAGAGTAGAGAAATTTTAACTAAAAACACCTGTTGTTATTTTAATTGATCGTATCTCAGAAAATGTGAATTTCTCAAAACTCCTAATTCAGGCTTTCAATAGAAGTCCTAACTATTTATAGCTGAAATATTATTACTATAGAAGCATTTTTAATAAAAAGAGAACGTTTGGCAAACGCGCCATTCATTCTTCAATTTTTGAGAAAAATTGTATTTGAATAATTTTTTCTTGTAATATTCTTAATACAATTTTATTTGTATATTCTAATTCAGTTGATCCTAAATGTAAAAATAAATCATTCATTCATACACTTTTTCAAAATCACGGTTCGAACAAAATCAGACACGTTAATGTCTGAATAAAATTAAAATGAATGTATTATAATCTGAGCTTCAATTAATTTTCTTTTTCATTATTCTGAAAATGTACAGAAGTTTAAAGTAATATAAAAATAATTATCCTAATAGTTCTTAAAACTATTAAATTCTGCTGTAGTCAAACGTTTGTTCATCTCGCGAAAAAAAAATTTAAAATAGTTAGAGTCACAGATTATTCATTTTATTCTTATTTATCATATTTGCTAATGTTGAATAAATTCTATGTTATTTATTTATTATGAAAGGTAGAATGAGATTAACTGTAGAATTCTTATTTAGTATAAGCAGTAGAAATATATAGAAAGTGAGATACTGCGAAAAAGAAACACAAGAAATAATATGGAGAGAAATTAATCGTTGCAATTCTAATTCATTTAATCTTATAACATAACATTTCTTTTTTAATCTTTCTCTTAAAAGTCCCGTTAGTTTTCTTATAGTACTGTATTAATTTGAACTCTTTGAAAAACCGTTATGACTTTGAAGTCCATTTCTGAGAAATCATTCTTAAATTGTTATTCTAAATCAAAGAATACTATGGAACTCATTAGTACAGTGTTTCTCAAACTGTGTGTCGCGTCCCCCTTGGGGAAGGGCGCGAGCATATCGAAAACTCAAAAATAAAAGATTATTTAAAGAATTATCAATTTACTAAAAGAAAGCAAAATAAAATGTATTCTGATATTATAAAAATAAAATACGCATTTACTCTGATATACTATACTTATACGAGTAAATATATCAGTACGGCACAATGTATTTGATACTAAGTATTTTATACTAAGCTAAGAACAAGTTTAATAATTTCTAGTGATATTTTTTCCATGGGCTTATTATATACAAAATTTAATGCTTGATAATTTGTACGGTTTATAATTAAGGTCGTACTGTAGCTTTAGCATCAAAGTGTTATACATTATTACTTCATTCAGTACATTGTTATTGTATAGGGGGGGGCGATGAAAATTATAATTGAAAATTGGGTCGCGAAAATCGAAAGTTTGAGAAGCACTGCATTAGTAATATTAATGTTATTTCGAATTTCTTTTATTCTTTTATAAATAATTGTAGTTAACGTCAGCAATATTAGTCGCATTTGTTATCAAGAATATTGCTTTGTAGTTTGTTACTTTTGTAAAGAGGAAGAGCTGAACGGAGCAGAAACAAAATATAACACATCAAAGAGTTGTCAGATAGGTTCATGGAGCAAAAAATGTTAAGAACCAATTGCTATTCATATTTCCTTTATGAAAAAATACTGACAAAGTGCATGAGAAAGTGTAACCATGTTCAAGATTTTCTAAGACATTCTATATTCTACCCTAGAATATTAAGCTTAGAATACGAGAACTATAAAATATATGATTGAAATTTTAAAGCTGACGAAAAAATTCTGAGTTCGAAAAATTCTGTTATGCAGCAGTATTCTTTTTTAGAATGAGACCCATCTTAAAATATACGTTACGGTAAATAGTTCCATCACCAAAAAAAGTAGGCTTAGCTTTCTTGCGCATTTGACCTAAATTTGCGAAACGTTTAAATAACAATATTTCACCGAAAAAAAAAGGTGTTAAATGTATATTTTCATTACTGGTTTCGCCTTCAAATGTTGCAAGTGAACCTCATTTTCAACCATTTTATTTTCAAAATGCTGCTTTACTTTCGAAACGGGGTCGTTCTATTTGATAAACGGGGACCATGCTTTATATTTGAGTCACAAGTCCCACTGCCGACGAAAAAAAAAAGTTCCATCTACTGAAGACTATAAAAGTTTCTTTTTTTATCTTTTGCTTACAGAAGTAGTATTCGGAAATCGCCAAAAGCGAGTTCGATTCGTAAATGCTGAAATTTCGTCACTCAAATATGGGACATTTCACATTTCTACGTTTGATGGGGGCTATCGAAGTTATTCAGATGCATTTTTCATCGTGGCAGAAAGAGCTGTTTCAGCTTCCAAATAACTAACTATATCCTCTCGTTGTTGTTCCTATATATATATATATAGATAGATGACACGGGAGTCGCTGTATATTTTCTGTATCACATTTTTCCTATGCTGGTGTGTATAAAAATAGTTTTAAAAAACTGAAATAAATCTTACATATAAATTTGAATGTTTGTATACTGATTTGTAACTTATACAAATCGACAGACACCATTGATTGTATCGTTCCAAAACTATGGAAGGAGCTTCGCTAATGTTTTAAAGGAACCATAAGCATATTTCCCCTAAAATTTTTTAATTTATTTTTAATGGTCTTTTTCAATTCCTACTATTAGCTCACAATCTCTATTTATTTATTTACTTTTATCTTGGTGGAATTTTCAATCGTTAATAAAATACATTTTAATGCTCTCAATTGAGTTGCAATTTTATATACATGATTATTTTGGAGGACAATACAATAAATTAATTATAATTAATAAAAATTGATTGATTTAAAATAATTATCCAAAGAATTACAAATACAGCCACGTTGGCATCATTTTTGGCGACTTGTGTCAAAACTTGAAAAGCTTATTTTCTCACGTTTTAAAGCATTCAGTTGAAATGAAATTTTATACACACGATTGTTTTGGATGACAATATGGTATTTTAATGATAATTAATAAAAATTAATTGCCACTTAATGTTGTGATTACGTCACATATATATACATATTTATATTAATTGCAACTATTTAATAAAAAGCAGCTGAAATAAAATTTTTCTTTGTTAAACTAAGTAGGAATTAACTTAAAATTTTTTTTTTATATATTACTTGTCGTTTTGTTTGAAGGAGAGTTTGTGTATGTATGTGCAAAGTTGGCAAATGCCGGGATATGCAGAAAATAGTAGTAAATAGTTCCTGTTGTTTGTTTGACAATATATTTTAATTTGGCAACGCTTAAGATCGGGTTTTGCCAAAATCAACTCTCAAGGGAAGGAGAGTTGCGGGGACGTTGGAGGCAAAAACTCTCGCTTAGGAACTATTTGCTCTACAGTCTTTAAATTTGGCAAGCATGTTTCTTTTTTTGAGTAAAAATCTCCTATGAACGGGGCTTGTAGAAATCTCCTACCAAAGTGGTGGAAGTTGCAGAGGTGTTCTCAGCAACAACAACAACAACAAATAAAAAATAAAAATCCGTCTTTGAGCTATTTGATATATAGACTTGAAATTTGGTAAGTATGTTTTTTGTTGAGTCCACATCTGCTCTGAGTGAGTTTTGTCAAAATCGACACTCAAGATGGGTGAGGGTGGCGGAATGTTATAGACCAGCGTTTCTCAAACTGTAAGACGTGCCTCTCTAAGGGGGGGGGGTATGATAATCCTATCAAGGGTGCAGGAGCATATCGAAAAGTCAAAAATAAAAGATTTAAATTATTAATTTACTGAAGGGAATAGAAACAAAATACATTCTGAGATAGTAAAAAAATGCACATTTACACTGATACAGAATACTTATGAATGCATCTGTACTGTACAATGCATATGATAATTAATTTAACAATACTAAGCTAAAAGCAAGTTTAATATTTACTAGTGACCCCATGGGCTTGTACAAAGTTATATGCAAAATTTAATACTTATCTTGATAATTTATACAGTTTATAATTTTAGCGTATTGTAGTTCTAGCGTCAAAGTACGTTATTATCGAATTCAATACATTGTTATTGTATGTAGCGGGTTGAAAATTAGGCAGCAAACGTTCAAAGTTTGAGAAGCACTGTTATAGACAAAAATGTAGGTTTTTCAAGACCAATAGATTTGAAATTTTGCAAGCATGTTCCTTTTTTGAGTAGAGATCCACTGAACGGGTTTGCGAGGGCGTAAAAGATAAATATATTCTGGTTTAGAAATTCAATTTCTGTTTTTTGTCAACCAAGAGCTGTAAAAATGTTTTTAAGTACAATAGAAGGCTTAATGTGCGACTTAGATATAAATAAATTAAAATTTATATAGACGTACATTATCATGAAATACGCAATAAAGCGGGTGAGTATTGGCTGGTATTTTATACATAAAACAGCAATGTATTGAAAACGTTCAAGAAATTAAAGAGAAATTCTAAGTGCTATAAATTTCTTTAGTTAATATTCCCATATCATCTGACTGACATAGCAATGAGTCGAAAAATAATACCTTGTAACTTATTGCCCCAAAAGGAATTGTGCCCCTTTTAGCAATAGGAAACCCAAATAAGAAAGAAAAGATGGATCGAAAAGTAAAAGCATTTGGACTTTTATTATTCGTTCTTATTTCTTAAGACATTTCTCTTTAACTAGAAAATCAGTAATATTTTGGTTATCATACAGTCTATCTTATCGAGCCAAGTGATAATAAAAGAACAAAACTCAATTCTTAAAACGTTATTAAACTAACATTTAAATTCTTCTATCTTTTTCTAAGCGGTAAGAATTTACATTGACAGCTTTTTAGACACATTACTTTTGATATACTTGAGTAAAGAACAAACATTTTAAAAATAGAATACGCCTGTTTAGTGAATTTATTATGTTATTTTAACCCTGATCAGACGAATTAAATATTTCAAAATCACGTTTAGTTTCATTTATTTAAATCTCCTTTATCGAATTGTTGTAGTTTTATCAGGTGAAAAATGGGATATAGTATTCTCAATCTTAACTTTTATACAATATTTCTCTTTAATATATCTCCAGGTATTTTTCAATTACCGCATGCATACAAGTGGTGGGGTGATGATCACCAGATATGTTATTTTGTTGATATTCGTTACATGTTTTGAAGTTAAATATAAATAAAACTTGTATGATGTACTGGACTGTTTGAAAAATTCTCAAATACTCTCAAACTAAGAAAGTTTTATCTGAGTAGTGATACATAAGTCCTGAGCAAATAATCTTTGCCAAGTTCTTATACAATGCTTACAATTTTCCCCAAGTCATCGCTATATACAAAAATTTTAAGAGAAAAAATTGTTTGACGCGAAAATATGAATCAAAAAAGGAAATTAAATGATGGAAAATAAGTTCTCAAGATAAATATGGCAGCCTGATAAGAGTCGTAAAATTCTTAGTAATTTGATTCTGTTTTAATGCTTTTTTGAACTTCTCTTCGCGTTTAAATTACTATAATATTTTAATCAATTGATAAAATATTGTTAGGTTCAGTTCTTCCTTCATATGGTACAAATTATACGGGAAAATTATCTCTGTCATACACTTGTGATGAGCTCACGCGTCTTTTCTTTAACATGGCCTCTGGGTTCTTTGGGGGCCAAGATTAATGGCAATTCTTTTCCAACCAAAACCCAAGAAGCGAAACGTGAAGATGAAATGCAAATGAGATAGCTTTTAAATAACAGAAGTTTCAGTAAGTCGTATGGAAATTTGGAGAATGTTATGTGAGCGATTGATACAAGCGTGAATTGACAGCTTGTAGAAGTTACCTTGAAGATTAATCCATTAGGTCAAGGTGCATACCATTGCACGTGCGCCCAGACGTCTCTTCATAGTATTGAAGCTACGATCAAATTAAGGTAGGGTTTACTATTTGATATTAAGACTTGTAATATTATTGGAAGTGAGATTAGGCGGATTTAGATATTGATAGTGGTCCTAGTTACGCGATTCGGTATAGCTATTACTGTGTGTTTGTTCATCGTATAGATTCTCTCTTAAATATAATTATCTAATTTGTCAGAAGTTTAAGTAATATTCTTAATAAAGTCCTATCAAGAATACAAAAATGTCTGTTCTTTTTGTAAACCCTACATCTCTAGCTCACGCGGATAGGCAACGAACCGGCCCCCTCGGGGGGGGGGGGCGGTTTTACACACTGGCTATCATAAATTAAGGAAAAATCATAAGAATAGCGATATATAGCTCTCCCAAAAATAGGTCAATCTCAAAAAATTTGAATATTTTGTTAAGTAAATGAAGCTGAACGATATTACATTATGCACAATAGTGGCGATGCAATCGGAATACATTTTTACGAGGAGCATAAAAAAAATGTCTCGGAGCAAGACGGCAACTGTCGCCGCGTATCTGATATTAAAAATCTGGTATAACGAAATTGTAACAATGACCTCCAGGCATCAATTGCCAGAAGAACTACGATGTGAGATGATACGGAAACTAGAAGCATAACAAAGTCAGATAGAAGTGGCTAGAAGGCTTAATGTGAGTCCGTCTGTGTTTCATAGATTTTGGCAACAGTTTCAAATAATGGATTCGGCATCCAGAGGACTCATCGAAGCGGCCATGTGCTATCGCGAGTGGCGATGATCTATATTTGCCATTATGCGTACGTTTCTTCAGGTCCTCCCTCGCTGTAAGCTCTGCAAGGTTGGTATCAAGATCAATCGTACGTTGAAGGTCTTTATACGAGGCGACCGGCCTTCTGCGTTCCGCTGACGTTACGCCATAGGTTTGCAGTGGACACGTCATCATGTCCACTGGACGCGTAATCGACTAAGGGTTGTTGTTATCTTTACGGATGATTCCATGTTTAGCTTCGAAAGCGATAGTACTTGTATTTTTATTTGGAAAGAACCTAGAACTCGTTTTCATCCATGAGACAACCATGTGAACAAATAATACAAAAAAAATTTTTTTAAGTCAATTCCTACTTAGATCACCAAAGAAAATTTTTATTTTAGCTACTTTTTATTAAATAGTTACAATTAATATAAATATCTATATACATATGACAGAAGCGCAACATTAAGTGGTAATTCATTTTTATTAATTATCATTAAAGTATCGTATTGTCATCCAAAATAATCGTGTATATAAAATTTCAGTTCAGCTTAATGCTGTAACACGTGAGAAAAAGAACCTTTTCAAGTTTTGACACAAGTCACCAAAAAGGTCGCTAAGTCGCCAAAAATGATGCCAACGTGGCTGTATTTGGAATTCTTTGAATAATTATTTTAAATCAGTTAATTTTTAGTAATTATAATTAAATTACTACATTGTCATCCAAAATAATCATGTATATAAAATTTCAGCTAAATTGAGCGCTTTAAAATATATTTTATTAACGATTGATAATTCCATCAAGATAAATAAGTAAATAAATAAACAAACAAACAAATAAGTGAATAAATAAATAAATATATAGAGAGTGTGAGTTAATAGTAGGAATTGAAAAAGATGCATACGGATCAGGAAGTGTCTGTGTTTGGAATGGTATCTCTTTGAGTGAACGCACAGACCTCCATGTCTTTTCCCGTGGAAATATTAATGCTCACACCTACAAAGATGATATCCTTGATGCTTATGGGCTCCCTTATGATGCCGGGGTGATAGGGGAAGCTTTCGTGCTTCAGGGTGTTAATGCGAGACCACACAGGGATGCTAATCTTTAGCAAAAAACAGCACAACTGCTCAATTTAGCACACAGAGTGGCCATCTCAATCACCAGGCCTTCACCCTATCGAGCATATTTAGGACGCTCTGGGACGACATGTCGCTGCTCTTAATCCCCCTTCTATGAGTCTAGCCACACTTTCAACTGCCTTGGAAGGGCAATGTGGCTCTCACTTCCTAATTAATAGACCATATAATTGAGAACATTACACATCACTGCATGTGCTATATTGCTTTGTAGCGGTGGTATCTTCATAAACCAGTAACAGCCTCCGGACTTCCTGGAGGCTGAAGAAAGATCGCAGAAGAATGATCACTTTTGTCTATTGGTCATGTTACTGGGCTTAGGATCCATAGGTCGCGGGTTCTGTCCTCCGAATAAGCGCCACTTTAGCTTCTTGGGGAGATCGTACCCTTGTGACGTCTCTCGCGTCTTTCTGATTAACATAACTCCTATGTTCTTTGACGGCCACGATTAATGGCAAAACCTTTCCAACCCAGTACCAAGAAGAGAAACGGATCGAATATGTAAATGAGATATACTATAAAAGGATAGCGATAGCATAGCGTAGCAGGCTCAGAGGTTGTAGTGTGGAATCATTCTGATCAATAGCGTGATAAAGCTTAGTGCGAAATCTTGCTCATCAAGAATTAACAGTCCGATAGTTTTGGAAAGAATAGAAGCCTAGGATAAAGAAGTTGGAACCTTCGTTAATAAAGTTTATAGATACCATTATCTAGGTAAAGGAACCAGGACTGAGAAAGGTAATATTAGATATAAGTAATTAGATGCATAGGATTATTAACTATAATTGAGATAAAGGATTCAGTTGCGTGATCTGACTTAAATACGTGATTTACTTTGGGCTTGACTCTCACTCTAATTAATAATTGTCAAAATTAGAATTTAAGTATTATAAGTTACTCTTAATAAAAGTTGTATTAAGAATTATGTCTCATCATTTTGATAATCCCACACCTCTAGCTTACGCGGAACCGGTAAGACATGGTCATCACAGGATGGCTATGTCTCAATGGCGCCCGAACGTTTTTAATTCTGGGTTAGGTAATGTAGGTGGAAATACAATTCTACCTGAAATGTACTTTTCAGGGTCGGAGAATGTTGCTGAGTTTATCGAGTGCATCGATAACAATATTCAGTTACTTGAAATCCCAAGTAATCTGTCATGTGCTTACTTAAAAAGTCATCTCAGGGGAAGGGCTCAAGATTGGTATTCGATATTTGGTTCGTTGTTGGTGCAAAATACAGCCACGGATTTTGCGCAGCTCAAAGCTGAATTAGCGAAGGCTTTTCCCGCGATCAAAAATAAAAAAGAACTACAGTCGGAGTTTTATGCATCCCAGCAGGGAAGAAATCAGGATGCAACTGATTTTGTTTATCGATTACTAAAAATAGAGAGAAGTTTAGAATTAGGAATGTCCCAAGCAGACTTAGTGGATCATATTTTAGTTCGACTCGAACCACAGGTACAGGACTACGTGGAAGTCCGAAATCCACAAAATACGATACAACTTTTAGAAGTCCTGGCTAAATTCGAAGAGAGATATTCTTGCAAATTACAAAGGGGTTATCAGAACCATAATGTAGAAAGACGAGGTCAAAATGCGCATAGGATGCCTAATTTTGAAGCTAATAGTAGAAACTGGAGGAATTCGGAAATACGGAGTAGACCAAATAACAGAAATGACTTTTACGAGAATAGCCGTCAAAATAATAGAGGGTTCGAGAGGAATAGATTTAATAATAATGATCAAAGATTCAACAACAGGGGTTACTCATTTCGAAATGAGCGAAATGATAATTTTAATAGAGGGGACCGTAGAAATAAGGGTTCGAGTGATAATTTCAATCGAGGTGATAGGACGCAAAGGGGACGATTAAATATTGTAAAGGTTAATGATCAACCTCAAGGGGTGTCGACAAGAGAGACAATTAGACTTTCTCCGATATGTATAGCACCCGTAGAACTTCCCCACGTACCTATATTATTAAATAACACATTTTTGAAAGCGCTATGGGACACCGGAGCAGATAAATCTTTTATATCGGAAGAGGTATATAGAAAATATTTTTTCTATAAACAAATAAAAAAATCGCGAGCCCAGGTAATAACAGCACAGGGTGCGAAATGCCAAAACAAGGGGATTGTAGAATTAAAAATTAAGATCAGACAATTCGAAAGAAATTGGTTATTTCATGTGTTGAAAGATTTAGAATACCCATGTATTCTAGGTATAGATTTCATAAGTGCGTCAAGAATAGTATTAGATTTTAATCAAAAATCATTGAAAATTCCAGATTCTCAAATAAATAAGGTGGTTGAACCAATTAAAGAGGAAAAAGTTGAGATAGATTTATCTAAAACAAAATTGGGGGAAGTAGAAAAACAAAAACTACAAAAATTGTTTAGTAGTTTTAAAGGGTTATTTTCAGACAAACCAGGTCTTACTCATGTTTTATACCATGAAATTGACACGGGAGATAACCCACCAGTAGCTTCAAGGCCTTATAAGTATGATCGCACTAAGCAAGCAATAATAGATTTTCACATACAAAAAATGTTACAAGAGGAAACGATTGTTCCAATTCAGTCCCCATACGCGTCACCTGTTGTATTATGCAAGAAAAATAATGGGTTACCACCGGATAATCCGGAAGCATATAGATTCGCAGTAGACTATAGAAAATTAAATTCGATCACAAAGTATCCGCGATACCCTTTACCGTTAATAGATGATTTATTAACGAACATACCATATACAACAATAATGTCATCTCTTGATCTAAGAAGTGGGTATTTTCAAATGGCAGTAAACCCCAGCGATATAGTTAAGACCGCATTTGTAGTAAAAAGTGGCACATATGCTTTCAAGCGGATGCCATTCGGTTTATCAGGAGCAGCTCCCAATTTTCAAAAAGCAATTGACATAATCCTAAAACCGGTGATAGGGAAGTTTGTGAGTGTTTACATGGACGACGTTATTATCGCGTCTCCATCATTCACTCACCATGTTGAACATTTAAGGGAAGTTTTTTCGTTGTTAAAGGATGCAGGATT
>BMAV01003460.1:325836-338709 GCA_019973955.1 Trichonephila inaurata madagascariensis
CAAAACAATTTGTTTATTACACAAATATATAGAAATGCATTCTTAAAAAAATCTTATTTATTACATAGTAATTATTTTCATTAATTATTTATTATTTATGATTTAATATTTTGATCATTTGACTAAGGTTAAAGTAGTAGGAATTATATTAAACTCTCATGTTTCTGAATGCTTCCTCCATTATTCGCTTTTAAAGAAAAGTGTGCCTAGGAGGGGGAAAACCCCCCCAGTGCTAGGGAAAATCCGAATGGCGAAAACGTAACAGTTAAAAGGTTAAAATGGGTAAGAACCATTAAAGCAGTGATTCCCAAAGTGGTCTATATAGACCCCCAGGGGTCTATGACGTCCTGCAAGGGGTTCACGCAAACAAAAATATAATTTGGGGGTCTATGAGGTGTAAATGGGGTCGATGATAGTTGCTCTCATTAAAGCAGCTTGTGACTTTGATCTTTAAAAAAAATTGAAGTAGTGTGTGTGTGTGTGTGTGGAAGCCAGATTTTACCAATTTAACTTGATGTATTTACTAAATTTAGTGAGGTTAGTTTGTGGTTACTAGGTAACAGTATAAATTTTACTAAGACCTGGACCATTTCAGCATTCTTTCCAGAATTAAGCTGAAGAAGTATAATATTGGATGTCGCGAATTTTCTTAATTTGTCATAGACAGTTGTCGGTATATTTTAATCTACGCTCAACATTTAAATGCCCTTTACTAAGATTTTGAAACTAATTTTGAGATTCTTTTTTTTATAGTAATACCATTGTAGACAATGAATTCATGTAGTCACTTTGAAAAAAATAATGTTATAATACAATAGGAACTGATCAGAATAGACCCTAATGAAAGAAAGAAAGAAAAAACTGGACACACACTTACTAGCAAAGGAAATTTAGAGTTAAACCTGATTAAATTCACATAAAATGTTGAAAATTTGTTTTATTGAAGCCAAAGATTCACCCCTCTCATTAAAGGCATTTGTTTCTTTTTGAGTTATCTTAAGTATTAATTTAATTTTAATTTAATGCATTAACATGTGCTTCTTAAGTTTTAAACGCTATACTTCACTACAGTTAGAAATTTAATTCTTTTAAAATATGTAGTAGTGCCAGCTGTCAAAAAGTTATTTAAGTTGATAAATTTACTAAAATTTAATATTAGGTAAGAAGGGGGGTCTACCCGAAAGTGAAAAACATGGTAAGGGGTCTATGAAACAAAAAAGTTTGGGATCCTCTGCATTAAAGTGACTTGCAGCGCCATCTATTGGAATTCTTCAAAGCTAAAACCACGGAGGAAAAAGTTGTCCTGTCACATGCGTTTTCTACAATAATTGCTTTTTTTCTCCGCTTTCCTGTCATATATTTTTTGAAAATCA
Organism: Trichonephila inaurata madagascariensis; assembly: GCA_019973955.1. Taxonomy (NCBI): domain Eukaryota; kingdom Metazoa; phylum Arthropoda; class Arachnida; order Araneae; family Nephilidae; genus Trichonephila; species Trichonephila inaurata. Next base: position 327,210 of record BMAV01003460.1, read on the forward strand.
TTAGCGTACGTTGGGATACTCTTGATATAAAATAGAAAGAAATTCATATTTAAATTAATATCCATGATGTAGATGGAAAATGAATTTATTCACACATTTTACATGTTACAGATATCACAACATTTTCATTGTGCGTTTCGTTTTTTTAGAGCAAGGCTTTCAAATAGCTTACTTATTTTGCAAGCAATATAATTACACATCAAAATATCTAAAGAACTAACTAATAGATTAATACCGTAATGTTGATACATATATTTCTGTAGTTGAAATAATTTTAAAAAATCATTTTATATTTTTTTCTTAAAAATACCCAAAGAATTTGTATCAATTCTTAGTCACCTTTGCCACTTCAATCTGACCATTTCAGTCACCTTCAATACCTAACAAATAAAAATATTAAAATCTAATAATTTTTACACAAATCAATTAAATGCTCTGTATACTTGTACGTACATAATTTTTTTTTATATAGGAACACGCACGGATAGATAATTAAAATATTTACACGCCCTTAACTATAAAACAGTAACCAGTTGGGTTACTACTTTTTCATGTTCTTTCAAGTATTCGGCTTCGTGATTAACAGTAAAGCAAAAATTTTTGCGAATAAAAATTTGCATTGATCAAAATTGTGTTCTTTAATAATTTTATAGAAGCCTAAATATGGTATAACAGAGCGTCAATCTTTAAGCCAGTTACATTTTTAAAAAAAATTATGACAAAAATTTTGAATTTAAAATGTTTGTATGTTGTGTGTGTGTGTTTCATGGTGTATAATATTGTGTGGAACATGAAAAAATGAGGACCTCACAGCATGATAATTTTTTAAAGCTTTTTAATTTCTTTACTTATATTTTCTTCAAAGAATAATATTGTATACCTTTCATTAATTGATTCGTCATTTCCTGATTCAGTGTATGATCCCGAAACTGATTGATTGTGATTTTTGGAGAATGGGGAGGGGGGGAGAGGGATTGTGCTATTCGTTATAGTTTTGGTTTTTAGGAGAACTAATGAAAGGTAAAGACAAAATGTGTTAAGTTTTTCGAATTAATTACTTACTATTTTTGTTGGATGAACAGTTTTTTTTCAATAATTTTTTTAAATGTTCAACTATTAGTCGATTCATTTATCAACTGAGATGCCACCCCTTCTTAATTTCTTTTTTGTTGATTGGCCATACAGTGGGTGATCGGTTAACGAACAAATCGGTTAACGAACACTTTTACGAAAGATTTTTGTGTTCGGATAACGAACACTTTCAAGAAAGATTTTTTGTGTTTGGACAACGAACACATATTCGGAGGTAATCAGGGAGACACCCCTGAAATTATGGATGAAATTTTGACAACTGCTAGAGATCTGGAATTGGAGGTGAATGAGGATGATATAGAAGTGCTCATAATGAGACATGAAGATGAACTGACGACAGAAGAACTCCAAGAAATTTTGAATGAAGAACTCCAAGAAATTTTGAATGAAGAACACAAAGAAACACAGCGAAATGTGTCTCCTTCTGAACAAGAGGAAGACGAAAGAGGACCAATGCCGACATCTGCCATTAAAGATCTTTTAAAAAGTGGGAGGATATCAGAGTAATGGTCTTAGAATGGCACCCAAAACAAGCTGATGTCAGTAGGGTTGGGGATCTTTACAACGACAATGCTATTCATTACTGCAGGAAAATCCTGAAAAAGAGAGAAAAGCAATCGACATTGGACATGTTCTTCAACGCCCCATAAGCAAAAAATGAAAAGGACTGATTAATATGCAAGACTATATGTATGTTTTATTTTTCAAAAAACTTACTAAAAAATTATACGTTTTTTAAAATTTAATTTTTAGGATCTCCAGAACGAATTAATCGATTTCACATAGAAGTCTATGGTGAATCGATGATCGGTTAACGAACAATTCGGATAGTGAACATAGTCTTGGAACGGATTATGTTCGTTAACCGATCACCCACACTGTATTAGATTACCTCCAATTTAAGCAAGATAAAATTTTCTAAGTGATATAAAATTAATAAAATATGTTAATTAGTTTTTTAAATCATAATTTTCTGTCCGCCAACTTCAAAGTGCTTTAATTCTGAACTAGTTTTATACAGCAAAAATACTATTTAAAATAATTAAAATTGATGCCTTTCTTAATACAGTTAAACATAATTCCTATTATTAAAATATGATATAAATCTTTTTATCCCCGAATCAATTAACGCGAATATAAATATTTTTCCTGTCTGCCTCTTTGTAGGTAAGAAAATTTACTTAGATGATTTGCAATCTCACGGTTTTTGGATTTTTAATCACTATTCTTTGGAACAATTCTTTCATAAAAGATTTCAAACAGTTAAATTTTTGGGACAGAGTAATTTTTAACGATAAAATATACAGCAACACTAAGGCTCTTGATGACGGATTGCTTGTATCCCCTTTCCACAGCACCACACCACGCCACTCCACGGGAAGGGCTTTGAGCCTCGGCAGATTTAATGCACATCAATCCCTTTACAAGATGGTTCTTCTGTGACATTAGGGATCGAACTCATGACATGCTGGGCATGAGTTTGTTACCGTATTCACTTGACTTCCCGGCTGCCAGTCCAGGACACGACGGGTCCATACGTGGTGAAGAATGAAAAGACTCTCCAAAAACAAAAACACATAAAAGAGTTTGAGTAAATGGAAAATTCCGCCTAAGCCAAAACTGGCAAAGTAAAAACTGAAGGAAGGGGAGGTGCTCTGGATATTGTGAGGTAAGAAGGCGTAACAATTTAAGGTGCCTAGGGCGCCGGTGAGGTTAAAAACGGCTCTGCTTTGAGAGGAGTAACTTTTGAAACTATGAGATTCACCCCCTTTTCACGTTATTTTTCTTTACAACTCACAGATAAATAGATGAACCATATGCTTTCTTGTTGACATCACTAAAACTGTGGATTTTGATAACATTCTCATATTCTTTAACAATGGATTTCAGGATTAATCTTGTAATTCTCAGTTCTGCAAAACGCAAAGGTTCAGAGCACTGTCTCTACCATGCGCCTTGGATTGCAGATGGAGAAGCTCTTCTTCTGAAGAAAGAGATATATCTTCTACCTCTCTCTTTACAATTTCTAAAAATCTCGTTTGGCTCGGATGGTGAATGGTGTAAAGAATCCCAGAGGGTCGAAGGTTTTACCTAGGGCTTACAACATAAAATATGTTTGGTTTTACCTATAGATTGTAAGTACCGTAAGATCTGGTGTATAACGCGCACCCCACTTTTTTCAAAAAAAAACCTGAAATATTAATATACATTATTCTTATGTTTTGAAGTTATTTATTCGAGGCATTATCCCAGACTTTTGACACAATAGTTTTCTTATAGAACTACAACTCTTTTAGCTCATAAAGCAAGTCTCATTTCCTTTAAATAAGCAGTATTTTGATACATATAGGAGTAACATTTTTTTTATGCTTATCTTTTTGTTATTTTTAAAGCTATCGTTTTTTTTACCCGGCGTATAATGCGCACCCTTAAGTTTCAATCTTATTTTTTGTGTTAAAAGTGCGCGTTATACGCCGGATTTTACGGTACCTTAAGAAACTCCAAATTTTTCATACTGTCAATTATGCGCAGTATTTCAATTAATGCTCAAAAGTTGATCACATTTGATCCCAAACTGCTATTCAGTGATGACTTTGTGTATCGAATTTGGTTTGATTTTTCTGCTAACATAGCACTGTAAGGCAAAGCGAGGGTTATTGGCAATTGATCTCGTAATTTTGTACCTCGGCTAAGTGACGAGGATGACACTTGAGCTAGCACCCCACTCTCCAAACTTCCGCACCACACCAACGTGAGGGCTTTGAGCAGCAACAGATTTAATGTACATCACCCCTCTACATGGCAGGTTTTCAGTGGCATCAGGACTCGAACTCATGACTCGCCAGCTACAAGTTTGTAACCATGAATGACCTATCGACTACCGTGGCCACACTATATATCAACCTCCACTCTATTTCATCTTTGTATTAGACTACCAATGAAAATCCATTTTTTGAACACAATCTCTGCTCTCGGCATTAAATCCTGGGTAACACTAGATATGTCAAAGACATCCTGAACATTATCTACTACCAGAATGAAGTCATCAACTTAAAGGAAGTGCTCAAGCAATTGACATGTTCTGGGACAGAGGTCGCCAAAGTGGTGGTCTGCGGACCATTAGTGGTCCGCGAGAAAATTTCACTGGTTCCCAGAAAAATGTGTGAAATATACTTACTCATCACATTAAGTTATGTTTTAAGATGCATTGAAACATAATTCAATTCATAACAATGGTTGAAAAGTTATAAAAACGCTACTTCATAGAATAACGCCACGGTAAATAAATCGTACTGCTCTAGAGCTGCATTGCTTTAGCTACAAGTTTTGTCTCGTCTCGTTTCGCACTCTCCAAATGATTCACTTTCCTGTATGTCGCATATTTATATCAGTTGAAGCATTTAAAGGTGGACTTACGGACGTATTGAGTTCAATATAAACTATATTCAATATATTAGTTGGGTTATTAAGGATGTTTTTGTGTGTGTATTTCCTTTTGTGTATTGGTATTTTTTAAGACAGGTATGATCTTAAGTCTTAACCATGTGCATACTTTCTTTTATTTGATATTTATTGAGATAAAATTAGCTTGACTTTTCTAAATATCTTCTCTTTTTTTTATTTCAGATTCAAATAAATTAAACCCATAATGAATGAAAAAAAGCAAAAGAATATTCTGCAATTCTTTAGTAATTCAAAAAGTATTGAGAATGATAATAATAACATTAATAGTACTTCACCTAACCATGAAGTGATCCATAAATAAGACTCTCCACATCCTTCATCAAGCACCATTAGGAAAAAAGTTGGCAGAGAAGGTGGAGAGAAGAAAAAACGCAAAGTATCTGAAAAATGTCATTCCTACTACTTAAAATTTGAATTCATTGAGAGAGAGAGAGAAGGACCTGACAGAGAGTGAGCTGGATCTACGGCCTCTCTGTGTTGTATGTTCTGAAAGCTTATCTAACGATGCATTAAAACCTTCCAAACTTGAAAGACACTTGAATTCAAAACACTCGGATTTAGCAAAAAAATGGCTAGAATATTTTAAAAGATCGCATGAAAATATGCAAAAGCAACGTGCTGTTTTTAGAAAAATGACCATGGAAGATGAATCATTACTAAAGGATTTCTATCTCATAGAAAATCAGATCGCTAAATGCAAAAAGCCATACATGATTGAAAAAGAATTAATTAAGCCTTGCATGTTAAAACTCCGCGAACAGATTTTGGGAATGCAGTCTGTACAGAAATTGGAAATTCCTATGTCTATTAATACTATCAAGCGCAGAATCGAAGATATAGCAGAAGACATTGAAAATCAGATAATAAAAATGGCGAAAAATTCACACATCAATTTATTCAATACAACTAGACGAACCTACGGATACATTACAAACAAAGCACTCCTTCTTTGTTTCGTGAAGTTTGAGTATGAGGAGTTACATGAAGAAAAAAAACTATTTTGTTCACTTAAATTGCCGGGTAGAATAATCAACTCTGAGCTTTTTGAAGCTCTTAATAGTTATTTCCAGGAACATGAAATTGGCTGTATTGGGTTATGCACAGACGGTGCCGCAAATATGACTGGACATCTTTCAGGAATTGTTGCAAAGGTGAAGAATGTTGGCCACCTACACATTTTATCTACACACTAGAAGCAGCGAAAATATGTTCCCAGAACTACACGAAGTGCTATCAAATGTCATTGAAACTATAAAGGGAATTCGACACAAAGCTCTTAATTATCGAATATTTGAGGCACTTTGTGAAAAAATGGGTTCCGAATATACTCATTTTCTTCGTCATGCTGAGGTGAGATGGGCAAAACACTGACCCGACTATTCGCCTAGTGGGAAGAAGTCAAATTATTTTTCCAGGAACAAAATAATCTGAAATTGCAAAAATTCTTGTCGAAGAATGAATGGCTAGCAAAGCTGGGGCATACCTGGCAGATATTTTTCCCCTGTTAAATGAATTAAACATATCCTTGCAAGGGCAACTTAAGGACGTGTTCATATTAGTAAAATGGATGCGTAAAATGGAAAAGAAAACATTATTGTGGCAAACTCGGTTGGTTGAAGACGATCTGCAAATTTTTTCTAATTTTGATGAATACATGAAGGAAAATGATGTTAACCAGCAAGTATTAACCCTAGTTAAAAAGCACTTTGAATCATTTACAGAATCTTTTGCTCGTTAATACTCAAAGAATGAAGATCCCAGACATGGTGATATGTGGATAATAGATCCATTTGCAACGAAAATTCAGGATAATAATTTAAGGATGCATCTAAAAGAAAGCCTAATCGACCTATCGTCCTATGAAACTCTCAAATTTAAATTTCATTAATCTTTATCAAGATTTTAGTTTTGGCTTTTCATAAAAAGTGAGAATACTCTTTTCTTAGTGAACAGGTGATGAAAATTCTGATTCAATTCTCTACAACTTATTTATATTAAAAGGCCTTTTCATTTGCCACAGCTATCAAAACACGGTACCGATCTCAGATTGCAAAGATAAATGCAGTTCTCCGTCTTACAGTAACAACATTGAATCCAAATATCTATAATCTTATTTCAAGTAAGTAGGAACATTCCACATCACCCCCTATAATGCTAAAAGTTTAATATACTTAAACCATTTTTAATTGTTTTGTTTTTAGTTTTTATTTATTTTGTTTATTTATTATGGTTTATTAATAAAGCTTTCATAATTTGGTTATAACTAATAATTTCATTTTATTAACTAGGTACATTTTATGTGTGTGTATGTTCTTAGATCTCAATTTTTTTTATAAATATATTTAACACTTAAAAAATCCTATTAGTGGTCCACGGGATTTAAATTATGAATTTACTGGTCCGTGAGGTCCAATTTGGTGACTGCTGTTCTAGGATAAGTTGTCATGAGAGCTAACATAAAACACTAAACGAATTTTTATTTTGAGTCTGTCTTCTTTACATACCACTTGTTTTGATGTGCATACAGTACACGAATTATTCACTTTCTGCTAATTATCCTCGTTTCAACTCATTTAGATATACTCTGTAACAAATCACCATAAATTGTTTTCGAATATCTTTGAACACACAAATTTGGATTTTTTTCGGAATATTTACCGTAAATTTTATAAACGTTGTTTCGCAGTCGAACTCCTTCCACTCTTTCCATGGCAGTTGTACTTCGTAACAACCGTTGCAAAAGATAGTCGTCGATGTAAAATATCTAAATCCCTTTCTGTAATTTTTGGATCTTTGTTTAATACCGATAGATTCCGATGCCCCCAAATGCCTTAAATTCTCATCTAATGTTTCGTCAAAGCCCATAATTAAATGACAGTGTATATTATTTGAAGAATTTCTTTCAATTGAAGATTTCAGTTGCTATCTAACCGAAAAACAAACTTTGGAGTGAAAAAAATCATCTTTAATTGGAAATAATTCACGCTTAAGAATAAAAAAAGCAATTAAAAACTAATTGATCCTTGTATTTTTTTTTTTTTAAATTTGAGATTGGCACTAAAGCTCAATAAAATTATGTAAATTAATTCTGATTAATTTGATTACATTTCTTAAATGCAATTACTACAATCTTCTTTTACTTGAAATCAACAAAAAATATTTCTTAACTTCTAAGTTTCATCTTTTTATTATTTTCAGGGCAGAGTTGTCGCATGCTTATAAGCAATGGAGGTCAACAAATCTGCTATCAAGCAGTACATGTTGAGTCCATTAAATTTTACTATAGCAGTGACGAAGAAAGCAACATGTTTGAAGCAGATGCGAAGTAGTAGACTTTTAAAATATTCTATTTGTAATGAAACAGTTTCCCAGTGATGTGTAAAAATGAATTCGAAATTAATTGATATTTTTAAATGATATAAGAGAATTTTAGAATAAAAAAAATTTAGTGAAATAATTATTTTTCTTTAAATAAACTAAATATGTATATATGTTGCAGGGAGATGATAAAAATGGAGATTTTTTTTTTAATAAAATCCCTAAAGTGCTTTTGTGAAAAGATTAAATAAACAAATCAAAGAGGACTCGTACAGTTTTGTTTCCGCTGGTTACCACTCCCCTTTACCTCACCGGTTTCCGTGCCGTTCAGAGCCGCGTTGCTGTGTTCAAATGTAGAAAAAAAAAGTCGAATTCCAGACAAATTTGTATCTGAACAGTTTAATGAAACTATCCGAACGTTTTTCAACACAAGCGGCATGATAAAGAAGAACCTTTGTCGATTTAGGAAAGTAGAGATGAAGCTGTCAGTCGTTCAACGATTTAAATTTACACCACTCTTAAATTACGACGGACACATAAACAATACTATTATGTGTGTGGGGGGGATTCTACATTGTGGAAGTAGGTACTAAAGTATCTTTGATTTTGAAGAGAAAGTCTGATTCCGATCCAGTGGTGAAAATAGGACCAACGGAAAATTTTTGATGCATACTTTGGGGAAACCATCAATCAAATATCCACGGAGGAAGAAATAAAGTGCTGTATTGTTTGAAATCAGAATATCTAATACCTACTTCAGTTACCGGAGTTCTTAAAGCTGTGCACAGTATAAAAAAATGTCCAAGAAAAGGAATCGTTGTTTGCCCAATTTTATCAGCGGTTCCAATCATTGTGACCAAGTCGATGTAATTGACTTACAGTCCACCCCAGATAGAAATTACAAATGCCTATTGCACTTTCAGAACCACGCTACGAAAAATTCAGCTTTCTTCAACATTTAACTTCAAAAAAAAAAAAAAAATGCTGAAATAGCAGTGGAGGTATTAAAAATATTTTTGGTTGTTTTTGTACACTACAAAGAAAGAACAACCTTGAGTTTACGGCTACTGTCGTACAAGAATTAACAAGCCTGTGGCCAAAGTGCCAAATTGTAGATGGTTGGCCTAGACATTCAGCTTGTCAAGGATCTGTTGAGTGATTAAATCAAAATGTTGAAGCTATGTTACGCGCTTGGCTGATTAACAAAGACGCAAAAAATTGGGCTATAGGTTGTTACTTAGTTCAATTCCAAAAGAGTTTCTCTTTTCTAAACCATTAACCCTTTAACTGTCAAGTTATTTTGATAATTTGGGTACATAAATTGTCAAAATTGTAATTGTTTGTGTGTCTTCTCAGTCACAATTAACATTTTTCTTATTCTTAGATTCACGATTAACGATCTTACAACGATTAACCATTCTTTTTCACATACCCAACGTCAGGGTTTAAATAGTAGATACATCTGCATAAAATCAAATCATCTCTATGGATAGCAGTTTTTAAACAAAAATCACAGTTAAAAAATAGTTTTCCCAAGAAGATTAGTAGAAGAACCCGAACTGTACCCGCTACAAGCTTAACAGAAGTTAATTTTTTGTAAAGAATCCGACCATAGATTATTAAATATACAATAAAAAATTTGGATCATCATATATCTTGTCCCATTTCTAATCACTATAAGGCAACATCAGAGAGCAGTTTTCTGATTTCTTCATGTGTTTTTACTTCTGCAAAAAAAAAAAAAAAGGGGGGGGGGGTTTTTAAAATAATAAAAAATTTTAATATAAAAGTTAAAAACACTATAACAAAAAAAAACAAAAAAAAAAAAGAAAAGAAAAACCGACGCACCAAGAAGGAGTTGCCCAATTGTAATGAAATTTTTCGTATGCAAAGACATTTGTACCGAATATGCAAATTATCAAATGGTTAAAATTTGGTGTACAATGAATGAAGTGCGGGAACTACAGTGCATCGGAACTGCGTACTTAGCAGATGTCTAACATAAGAAGCGATTCTCAATCTGATGGTCAAAATTTCTGTTGCATCGCGATTTAGGATACCTTTCAACGACTAAAAAATGCCTCGCCGCAGGATTCGAGCTCATTACGAGCATTTGTAAGAGTTTGAAAGACGTCGTATCATTGGATTGAAAGAGGCAGGTTAGGCAAATCGGAGAATCGCTCGTCATATGGGTCAAAGCGATGCAGCCATTAGGAGATGCTGGCAATAATGGGTGGACAGTGTCAGATTTTAGCGTCAGAATGGTAGCGGTCAACCTACGGCCACAGCATATCGGGAGGACAGATTGATTGTCAGATCAGCTGTCACAACACCTGATTCATCGTTATCAACCATCAGACGTACAACCCGCACACGAGTGTGCACCATGACCATTCATAGACGTTTGATATAGCGAAATTTACGCTCGTACCGACCGCTACACCTCCTGCCACTCACGCCTGCACTCTGTCGAGCCAGATTACAGTGGTGCTTGGCTCGATTAGGTTGGAATCATGCTGACTGGAGACGTATAGTGTTTAGCGACGAATCCCGCTTCCAACTGTGTCCTGACGAACAACAAAGACGTGCTTGGAGACGCCCAGGGCAGCGTGCCGATCCTGCTTTCACTATTGCACGCCACACAGGCCTTCAACCAGGAGTTATGGTCTGAGGTGTCATTTCCTTGGTCGTCAACAGCGGTACGTCGACGACATTATGAGAACAGTTTTGCTGCCGTTCCTTTTGCAGCATCCTGGCCTTCTTTTTCAGCAATATAATGCAAGACCATTAAAAGCACGTGTTACTATCACGTGCACGTGTTTTACAGCTTGTCAAACACTTCCCTTGCCAGCCAGATCACCAGATCTCTCTCCAATCGAGCATGTCTGGGATATGATGGGAAGGTGACTGCATATACCAGGGAATATTGATGGCCTGGTCCGACAATTGGAGCAATACCGCAGGAGACCATCAGGGTACTTTATATCACTCCATGGCTAGTCGTGTGGCAGCTTGCATACAGGATAGAGGTGGGTCAACACCTTATTAAGTTCGTTACTTCGTAATAATGTGTAGCTCTGAAAAAAATCCTTCAATTTTCTAAAATTTTAATAATTTTCTATTTTGTACATTATCTTTCTACCCACCAATTTTTGCCTCTATTAGACTACTCGTTCTTGGTGAGTCGTTTTTTTTTGTTATAGAGTGTATATAAAAACTAGCCGTCACCCACCCGCTTCGCTGAGTATTTCATTATGCCGTATGAATATATACTGTTTATAAATTATTGATATCTAAGTCCTAGCATTAAGTGTTTGATTGTAATGAAAAACTTTCTCTTTAACCCTGACTTGTTTATTTAAAAAGGACAGGACTTAAATTTCTAAATTTGAAGTGGGAATCATCTTTTGCGCTCTAGTAACCCACTCCTCCAGAGAGGATTTCCGCAAGCCCATTTTTAGTGGACCTCAACTCAACAAAATAAACATGCATGACGCATTTCAAGTATAAATCTAAGAGTTCAAAAAGGGAAATTTTTGATAAAAAGCCCCAGTAACTTCTCACTACCCCCCCCCCCCTCCGCTAAGAACGAATTTTATGGAAACCGATTCTTATCGGAGGGGGG
>BMAV01003460.1:346909-357161 GCA_019973955.1 Trichonephila inaurata madagascariensis
TCATTTCTACCATTATTTGGTCTCCGCCCAACCTCAGAATTCCTCCAGTTTCTGCGATTAGCATCAAAATTAGGCATCCTATGCGTGTTTTGACTCCGTCTTTCCACATTATCACTATTCTGCGAACCTCTTTTTAATTTGTAAGAATACCTCTCTTCAAATTTAGCTAATATTTCTAAAAGTTGTACCGTGTTCTGCGGATTGCGAACTTCCACATAGTCCTGGACTTGTGGTTCGAGTCTAACAAAAATGTGATCAACCAATTCCGCCTGCGACAAAGTGAATTGAAATGTCTTATATGTATATATATAGGAACAATCTATAAGTCTCAATTTTAATTATTAAATTTCAGAAGTTTTTACGGTATTATATTGATAGAAATATTTTTTTATAACGCTTGAAAACTTAATTCTCAGCATGATGATATTTTGACAACGGTTGTTTTTGCAATGAGCCTCAGAAATAAAAATATCTTTGATAGTTCTTGGTTTTGGGAGGAATGGGAGATGTTACTTTGTGCAAAGAGCTTCATTTAAATATTATAAAAAATATTAGTTGGAGCACAGAGTCATGATCAGGAATGCTACCAGAGGCTTTCCTTCCAATCCTGGCCACGCGTATGTAGCTCTTTGTAAAAATGGCTCTTTGTATGATGGTCATTTGACATCTTAGTTATCTCGTTTCATTTACAATTTGGATCTTCTCTCTGAAAGTTTCCGACCCCTGGTTTAGTGTATTGTTTAAAACAGTGTTTCTCAAACTTTCAATACTTGCAACCCAATATTGAATCATGATTTTCATTGCGCCCCCTCCATACAATAACAGTGTATTAAATTCGATAACACAATACTCTGATGCTAAAGATACAATATGACTTACTTCTTAAGTGCCACCGGCGTACATAAACGTCTCGCTCATCCTCTACGCAAATTGCCTGGACGTATGTATGTCTTTCCGCGAAATATGATCTTTTCTGTTCACTGCTATCCATAAAATTATTCTAAAGGATTTGGAATGCAATAAAATGACCTTGACAGTGTTCGCGAAGGATTTACTTTTTTCAGAGGATTTTCTCTTATTTATTCTCTCTCTTTCTCCCGCCCCCACACCGCCTCTTTACCACAAACTCTTGCATACATGCAAAACGGTGGCATTGGGGAGCGAATCGCGTAACTTTTAATCGCCAGTTAAGGAATTAATTATAAACCGTACAAATTATCTAGATAAGTGTTAATTTTTGCATAAAATTTTATGTATATGTATGACAAGTCCGTATATATAGGGTCACTGGTTATTATTAAACTTGTTCTTAACTGAGTATTGCTAAATTAATTACAAAATACATCGTGCAGAACTGATACATTTATAAGTGTATTATATCAGTGTAAATGTTTTTATTATTTTTTATTATGTCAGAATGTATTTTGCTTGTTTGCTTTCAATAAATTAATAATTTTTTAAAATGTTTTGTTTTCGACTTTTCAATATGCTCGCGGCCCCCTTCTAGGGTTATCATGCCCCCTAGGGGGTCGCGCCCCACTGAGAAGCGCTAGTTTAAAAAGCAAACAGAAACTAAAGCAAAACTTAAACTAAAGCAAACGAACAGTTGGGAGTAAATGTTCCTGTTTTATACGACATTTGATAAACATTAATAAATATTTTGCAATGTTTTTATTATTATCGAACTAGAACAGTATGAAGGATATTGATGATAAATCTCGCAATTTTAAGCCCTGTAAACAGACGCCAAAAGCTCATGATTTGATGCCTTATTCAGTCGTTTTTACTCCATTCGACAAATCTTTAGTGGAAACAGGATTCGAGCCCCCGACTTTCTTTAACATTGCGGGCAGTGAATCTAACAACTTTGACCCTTTCTTTATGGTGTTAGGCCACTATGTCGTTCGATAACGCACTCTGGAAAGCAGCGTTCACCGGCATAGCGTCTAACACGAATGCTGCCATTATGGTCCCACAAATTGAAGCGTGATTCATCTGAAAAGTCAACTTGGTGCCAATCAAGGCCTTGTCTGGTGCCAATCTTGGTGCCTTGTTGCCAGGCTCTGTGCTTATGAACCCATTGCAGACTCAGCCGTCAATGGTTTGCCGTGAGGGGTACCTCGGTGCTAAAGACGTCGACGAATTGACGAAGCCGACATTAGTACACCTGTAGCAGTAGACCAACGTGCTGCTAACTGCCTGGAGGAAGCTGTACGGTCATTCCCCGCCATGCGGAGCGGGTGTCGATCTTCGCGCGCTGACGTCACCTTCCGTCGTTCACTGCCTGTTTTTCGAGTTGTTCGGTGCTCGTCGGGTCCACTGCTTCCAAACTCGCATCACTGTGGAACTGTTCCGCTGCACACGAGCTCTTATTGCGTGACAGGAAAATCCTCCTTCTCGAAGGCCGATAATCCTTCCCTGTTCAAACTCCATAAGTTGTTGGAATTTCTCCTTACTTCGTCATGGAGGCATACTTAGGTCTCACTAAATGTTCGCCACTAACAAATAATCATTAACTATTTTCTACGTCCCGCAACAGCTCTCTATTTATACGCTTTCAGCATCAGTTCAGAGGGCGCTGCCCTGACTACGCATGCGCGGTGGCTCTGAAACTTTACTATTTTACGTAACATCCTATAATTGATATTTTCTGCAAAGTTAATTTAATTCTGACGATTCCTTCATGGTGTTTATTTTTTACAAACAGCATTATATAAGCGCGTTATACGCCGATGCGCGCTCTACGCCGGATGTTACTGTAATAAGAAATGTGTTTAGGTTCAAGTTATAAAATATTTTAAAGTATTTTTCCTTGAATTATTATTTCTATAAGTTAATATAGTTTCTTTTTTTAGGTAGATAATGGCTGAATCTATGTTGTACGTTGCTGTGTCTTACCAGGAGGACATAGAAATAATAATTTGCAAAAAAGCGAAATTTTTGAGCCTTATATCTGAAAAGTACAACATTACTATGGAGAATATTGTTTTGTACGATTATGAAACGGAGAGTCCACATCCTGTTTTATCTGTCGACAGCATAAGAGATGGCACGATTGTATGCTTAGTTGATAGATCGAAATGTCAAATAATAATTAATAATACTATAAATAATGAATATGTAGTTTAGTATAGTATATGTAGAGTATGCATGTAGTGTAATAGTATAAATAATGATGAATAAGTAGCCTGAGGTGGACGACGTGTGATCTTTTGATGGCTTAGAACACCAGGCACAAAAAGGAGCTTTCAACTGTAGACAAGAAATGCATACATTTACAATTACTATACAACTTTTTCAATACTGTACAATTTTATAAGTAATTTTTTTTATTAAATGTAATTTTTTTCATTCGTTGTCTGAGTTTCTTTATTATATTGCACTAAATTAAAAAACTACAGTCTTAAAAATATCAAACAAGCCATTTTATATCCCCATTTGTGACTTATGACCCATGAAAACTTATCTAAACATGCCCAGTCTCAAAAAATGCACAAAATTGTACAGCAAAATACAAAGTTTAGTGTTAGGCAAGTAAGTATTTGAAAATAATTAATAGAAAATAAATAAAATAATTCAGAAATGATGTATAATTATTTCCTTTTTTTTATTGTATGCCAGGCAAACTCTCCTTTTTGGATGCACTAAAACCTAATGTTATATAAAATATACTTTTTTCCCCACTCATTGGAAATAATTTTAAAAAATATTTTTCTAGCTAACTATAGTCTCAAGAAGAATATCTCAATTTTTATATATGTATATAGGAAACACACAAGTAATATCAAAAAAATCTTAAGTAAATTCCTACTTAGGTCAACAAAGAAAAAAAATTTTTTATAGTTACTTTTTATGAAATAATTAGAATTAATATAAATATGTATATACATATGACAGAATCGCATTATTAAGAGGCAAAATAGAAAGCAATTTTTCATTTTCCCCTTTATATATGGTGTTGGACTGTTATTTTTGTTTGTTACTATTTATTCATTCATAAATCCGATTTTCAGAAATTAGGCCATTCCAGGTAAGATTCGAACCCACGACTTTTGGATAATAGGTCCAACGCGCTATCCATTACGCTACAAGGACACAATGAACGATTTTCCTTTCTATATATGCTGTTGGACTATTATTTTTGTTTGTTACCATTTATTCATGAGTTAAATTTATTTAATGAATTAATATTTCAAAAAATTGTATTAACATCAAGTGTCATCCACTACAAGTTTAAAAAAAATGTATTTGAACTTGAGTGGAAAAATAAAAAGTATTTTATTAACGCGATTGAAAATTTTAACAAGATATATATATATATATATATATATATATATATATATATAATTATATAAAGGGAGAGTATGAATTAATATAGTAGGAATTGAAAAAGAGTGACTCACTCACTTATTCACCCACTCATTGCGAGATCTCTGGAACTATTAGACCCACATATTAGAAATTTGGCTCGAATTTTTCTTTTGTTGATTCGATATATGCTAAGAACGGGTTTTGCAGAAGTCCCTCCCCAAGGATGGGTGCGAGGCCGTAAAAGATAAAATGTCCCCTACAGACTTGAAATTTGGCAAATATGTCTCTTTTGTCTCCAATAAAAACGAGGAATAGCCAAAATGGGATTGCGGGTTGTTAGGGGACGTTACAGATATAAAAATATCCCGTTTTTAAACTATCACACCTACGGACTGGTGAATAGATCTCTTGTTGAGTAGAGATTCGCTAAGAACGGGAAATCGCCTCCCAATGGGGGGGGGGCGGGGCTATAAGGGAAATGTTTCTAGACCTACAGACTTGAAATTCGGCAAGCATGCTTCTTTTGTTGAGCAATAATCCTCTAAGAACGGGTTTCGTTTTAAGGGCTATAAGAATGTTTTTGAATATAATCGAAAGCTCGATGCTAGAGCTCAGATATCAATAACTTATACATTAGTCTTCAAACTATGCACCACAGAGCCCTGGGGATCCACGAGGTATACCCAAGAGTACCACGAGTCACAATAAAAAAAAATCTAAAGGAAAATTATAAGTATGTATGCGCAAAATGGATTCACTTTTTATATCGTTTGTATAACCCCAAGTTTCTGAAGCTCATTCCACTCATTAAAACTGAAAATTTTATTTAGACATAAAATAACTTTATTTTGTAATACGTTTTAAACTTTTATTGTAATATAATAAAAGAATATTAAAACGTGCGTTTTTTCTTAATATGTACCCCCTACTAGATTGTGAATATTCTAGTGTCTGTTATCCCGGGTTTCACGGAATAATTTTACACTCGTTATAGTGTAGTATTTTACACAATAGTTTTCTAATGGAAAATGCACCTTTTTACATTTGTGGAAGAAACACCTAAAAAATGAAGGAGAGAAAACAACTTATATCGACATATATAAATTTTGCACCTAAATTTTAGGTTGCAGCTTCATACAAAATATAAAGGATTTTTCACGCATATAAGCATTTTAAAAACATTAAGAGCAATGAATTTAAGAGGATGACATTTCTCAATGGGTTCGGATATAAAAACAAATTATAAAAATAAATTAAATGCGGAATAAAATGCAACTATAGACTTCGATAAGTTGGGTAAAAAATATGCAAGCACATATCCTAGTTTCTAAATGTACTGCATGGATAGGTGACACTTGAAGATCATAAATTAGTATCATTATTGAGTGAATAAATTACTTTAATATTATGTTAAAAATTTTTAATAAAAATACAATATTTTTAAAAATGTTTTTCCATGAAGTACCTATAACATGTTGATCTACTTTAAATATTCCCACCCCCTTAGAAGAATATTTTTAAATAATATTCTTCTAAGGGGGAGGGGAATGGGGAAATAGAGGAAAACACCCTATAGCTCTAAGGGTTACGTGAATTGAAAAAGTTTGAAGAAATGCTGACTTTTATATATAACAATAGTCACAATACACAATATCATAAAATACGGGCTCGGGTAACGGTTAGTTGTAAATACTATACTACGCATGACATTTTCCATTGATTGTTACTTTTAGATCATAATGACATGAATATTGTTACAGCATAGTTAGAAATGTCTGTAAATAAGTGCATCTTTCACTAGAGCATGGAAAAAGAAACATTATTTGGTGTAGATGAAACTCACACACAATTTTTTATTTAATCCAATCGATTTGTGTACTTATTCTTTTCATCTCGCGAAATAGGCATAAATATAAAATGCGTATTTAAAAATCTAAATGAGTTCATAGTTCTATTTAGAAGGACTGGAGAGTAACTAAAAATGCATTCATAGCATTTGGGAAGAAATAGTTTATACTGTATAGTGCCGTTTTATATCCATTGGGCGCTTGGGATGGGCGCCTAGGGCTAGAAGAGATTTAAGGGACCCGAATAAGCTGGACTTAACCAGATTTTCTGGTTTTAAACTTTGATCCACCAATGCCAAGGGGTTCCGTAGATCTTCTGCGCTCAGGGCCCAAAATGAGCTTTAACCGGCCCTGCTCAACATCCAGGGTATCTTAGGCAACTTGCTATGGAGACTATTCCTAAAATTCCGTGTGATGTGTTACAAATCTATACTTATGGCAGCACGGGTGTAGGTGCTGTCTCGGGTAGTGGAATTTTCATCAAAAAGGGGAATGGTATTAGGATCTGTAAGAGAAATCCTGACTACTGCTCAGTTTCTCGGGCAGAACTCTTAACTATTGAGGAGGCTTTAAAATTTTGCTTTACCGAGAGTGTCAATACAAATATTTGGATATTAAGTGATAGCCGAAGCTCTATTCAACATCTATCTGAATAGTGAAGGCATGGTAACAGAAGAATGAAAATGGCTATTAACGATGAAAATGGGACTATTAAATGGCTTGAGTGCCAATGATAAGATCGTTTTTCAGTGGATCAGACATCACATGCGATCAGTTCAGACGATCACATGTGAATGTCTGCGAGAATGAGATTGCAGATGGTTTAGCCCGGGAGGGCAGTCATAACAATTCTACACTTGGTGGCTACCCTACTTTTTCAGAAATTGCTACCCGGGTCAAACAAGATATCAGTTCCTCTTGGAAGCAGGTCCCTGTACATGAAAAAAACCCCCACCTTGGTGCTGCTTTCCTTGGTACAGGCAGTAGGCGAGATGAAACTACTCTTGTTAGGCTTCACAGTGGACATACTCGAGCTCAACGGCATGTGGCGGGTCTTAAGGTATCCGATTACGTTCGGAACCGTGATTTTAAAAAAGCACATAAATGGATAATTTTCATAATATTTAGTGTCACTCAGATTAGAATACATACATAAAATTGTTTTAAGGGCATTTTGAAAAAAAATTTATTTAAATACAATATTTTGGCAAAAAATTAACTTAGAATAATCTTTTTTCAAAATGTTCTCCTTTTGTGAAAAATGCTTCTATTATAATAATATTTTGTCTGCATATAGCTCAGACCTCTCTACAGAGGTTCAACTAGAAATTTTGAAAAATTCACATTATTTTCAGAGTTACCACCAATTGAAATATAATTATTGGCGTTTTTTTCTTAAAATTGCTCCCCTCTGTTGTCGTAAAATATGGATAAACCCACTTCTAAGTTATATATTTCAAAAATTCTTGTTGAGCCTCTGTAGAGAGGTCTGAGCTATATACAGGCAAAATATTATTATAATATATTAATATTTCACAAAAGGAGAACATTTTGAAAAAAGATTATTCTATAAGTTAATTTTTTGCCAAAATATAGTATTTAAATAATTTTTTTTGTCAAAATGTCCTTATAAAACAATTTTATACATGTATTCTAATCTAAGGGACACTAAATATCATGAAAATTATCCATTTATGTGCATTTGCAAAATCACGGTTCCGAACGTAGTCGGATATCTTAAAGTTTACCCTCCCTGTCCAAATTGCAATGTGACCCAAGACGCTCCTGTCCACATCTTGGCTTATATTGGTTGCCATAAGAGCCAACTGCTCTCAAGTCCTGCTACTGTTCTTCATTGTTTACAAATGCATGGGTTTATGTACTTGATATAGATGTTTCTGTCGATCAAGTGGGATAAGAAAGAACAACAACAGAATTAATTACATAAGCTGTGGTTGCTTAAAGTGCGGAAGGTGAAAAATATTGTACAGAAAAAATTTATGGACAAGAGCTGTAGTTTTCTTTCTAAAAAACAACAGTGGACAAAGTCTACTGTCATGGAGAGAGAAACCCATTTTTGGTGTATATGGATGGACAGAGCCATTCAAATCGATTGTGGGAGTGGAAAACAAATGATACGTTTTGTGATTGGTCGAGTGGTCGGAGCAACCGTTTGATTTTAAAACAGAATTTAAAATCCCAAAATGACTATTGAAACATGGGAAATAATGAAATTTTAGTGTAAAAAATTTATGAAAGTATATGAACAAATGCCTTGGAAGTTAAAAAGGGGGGAATTACTGTAGGGGGACATCGCAAACTTCAGACAGGTTATATCTTGTGATGAAAAAGTTAAATGAAAAATTTATTGAAAACATTTATAAAACTGGCCAAAACTAAAGCAAATTTTTTTAAAAAAAAAATGGCCCCCAGGTAGTGCCGATTTATTTATTGAGCGCTTGGGATGGGCTCCCAGGGACCCGGATAGGCTGGACTTAATCAGATTTTCTGATTATAAATTTCAATCTGCCAGTGTCAAGGGGGTTGTAGATCTTCTGCGTCCAGGGCCCGAAATGAGCTTAAATTGGCATTGGCCCCCAATATCAGTAATCGATGCTAGTCTAGAAATAAACTCAAGATTAGTATTTGAAAAACAAAAACTGGCGTAAGTGAAAACAGTTGAGATGGTGAATTAAGTGCCTAAATGAGACATAACATTCATTACGTCATTTTATCAACACAGCACTGCAGGAAACCTTAAACTCTGGAAGGGAAAACCAAAATGCCCTATCATTTTTCAAACGATGGAGAAGGAAAATGGAAAACTTTCTCTTGTAAGAATATTTACAATGCTGGGTGAAAAAAATCGTTACTTCGTACTCGTATAATCATTGGCGTAGCTAGTTCTGAGAGGGCCCTGTATCTAAATTCCTTGGGGCCCCTTAACATTTTACGAGTGTTTGATTGCACATTTTGGGGCCCCAAAAACTGTTGCAAAAACTGTTCTTTGTCATGTATTTGAGGTAGATTTGAGCCAACTATTTCGCCTGTTGTCTCATCTTACTCTTTTTCATAAAGATTTTGAATACTTGGAATTTTGTGTTGAGAGCTTCTTAGCAATCCTTTCATTTATTTAATTGTGTTACAAGATTGTCAATAATAGGCAATAAAACTCCAGCTTTAAATCTCTCTCTTGGAGTCGTTCTCTCAAAATCTGAGTCTCTTTTCTCATTCCTTTTTCTGATTTTTTCACAGCTGGGTTTAGTCACGTTATCTAGTTGCAGTGCTCTTGTTTTGTAATTATCAAAGTTGGATTTTTTTTTCACATAAAAACAAAAATAACATTTGTAACTCCTTAGTAGCGAGCCAAGGAGTCAAACTCTTCTTTCTGCAGTGTCTCCCTCTTTGTAAGATTATACTCCCAATCACCATTAACGAAGTATTCAGAAAAGTTCCTCGTGTTTTGAGGAATCCATCTCTTGTTACTCGCAAGTCAGGTGTCTGAGTATTTTATTGTCTTCAATTAAATCTTCAAGGACCATTACGACTTGTAACTTGAGCTCTGAGAGCATCTGCCTTTGCAGACCATCTATTTTCCCTCAACGATTTCAACATAAGAAATCTATGTTCAGTTCTTAGCTTTTGTTCATTGCTTCTTTGCACATGATCTCTTAAAACATTCCAATTATGAGTAGTTGACGAAAAAACAGTAAAGTTCTTGTACAAAAGTAAAGAATACAGTAGCTTCAGTGCAAGCTTTTTCCGCAGAAAAACAACTAGCTCGGTTTAAAGAATGAGCTGCACATGGTACAAACTAAGCAAGGATATTTTTTCCCGTATTCTTTACTGAAGACCTGAGAACACTCCCAACACACACATATTTAAAGCATTGTCGTAACTTTGGCTCCTACAGCTTTTTGAATCTAGTTCAAGTTCATCAAGTAAGTTGAGAGCTACTCTTCCATATATTGAAGTTTATGAGAAAGGCTTAATAGTACTGGTACAAGGCGTTAATTCGTGCAGGCTTTGCTGACAGAAGCGTTATCAAAATGCCACAGCCAACTGGTAAGTGTGTGAAGCGTCTAGTGTAGAGT